>BQNB010103288.1:4387-24061 GCA_026074375.1 Tanacetum coccineum | reverse complement strand
CTCAAAGTCTCATACATGACCTAGTTGATATGTTCATGGAACCTATGCCTTACCACTAATTGTGATTGTTGTGGATAAGACATTAATACTTAACTAGAATCATGATGCACTGATCGTATTTGGTATTTGGATAATGGAACTGTAAGCAGTTAAACAATGAATTGACATACGTGGTATGATTGTTTTTATTTATACTACTGTGTTCTATATTTGAATGTGTAAATCCTTGAATAAATTTATTTATTCTAAACTATGTCCATTGTCAGTTAACAATATGGGAATATTGTTGAGATAAGACAAATGTGAGTGTTTGGTTGTATTTTGAAGAATATGTAAAGATGATTATGCCAACTTCACATGTTATTCAAGGAGATTGAATATTGGATACCTTACCTGTGTAGATCACTTTATGGATCGACGTCATTGGGTGCATTACACAGATGGTGAAAGTTATGTTTATCCTTAGACTTGAGATGCAAGCGGGTTTTGCATGTATGGATAGCATTTCATGATTATAAGTCTACCACTAGTCTGTCAAAAGGTAGTTATAAGGGCTATTTTCATAAGTGTTTTGAAATACATGACGGACACTTGTAGTCAAAATAAAATTTGTTCCTCCACATGTTTGGGAGTTAGATACTTACTAGGCCCCTCGTTGGGTTGATCAGATGTTTGTGTGGCCGCGCCCAAAGTGTAGTTAAGATGATTCTTTTTACGTTTGGTAATCATGATCAATACAAATGCGAGAAACAAAATCGTTAAACTATGGAATGACGATTGATCCATATCCATGTTTAACAATGTATCTGAAACAAAAGGATAGGACTAACTGAAACCATTAAAGGCTGAATTATTTACCAAAACTGCAAACTCAGGTATTTCTGGGAGCATTGATGATGTTGCTAGACTATTTGTCAATGTTAGTATGTTATATAATATGAATGAGACATTCGCAAGTGAGAGCTGTTGGGTTTGTGCTCATGTCATACGAATATTTATACGGCTATAAATACGTGAGCCTACGGGGTCACACACGTTATACATTTAGGTATCATTCTATTAATGTTATAATTTTAATAATATAAGCTTTATATTTATTATATATGTATTACTACTCGATTAATGCTATTATAATTATATAAGTTGTATATCTTATTTATGTGTATTATTATCCAACGATAGAATACTAACGGTCGTTAATTAGTTTGTTTACGAATAATTAACTATAAGGCTTTTTAATTAATGGGTAATTAAATGTAATTAACCATAAATAAATGAAAAGTTAAAAAGTCAACACCAAGGGGTGTTGTAGTGTTGGACGACTGGATCTAGAAGCAATAAGGATGGATTGGGCTTGTGAGCTATCTTTTCCTACAAGTTATGTATTTTAGGTAAACCCTAAAATCATCTACTATATAAGGAGGATCCCATAGCTCATAATTAATCATCCCTTCTCCTAGTAGGATCGAACCAAACAAAACCCTTGGGGGAAAAATTGTTTGTTTGATTACTTGACGTATTCTTGAGCGTTGGTTCGTAGAACTAGCATTCGGGTGGTATTGTTCGACGTGTAGTGTATGAACCGCGTAGAGGTTACTTACTTTAGTAACTTGAAGGGTTTTCGCTTTAGCATTTATTACACACATGCGTGTACTCAAAAAAGTTTCCGGTTCTTCACGTAGATCTGATGCATAGCTCGTTTAATATTCACGTAATATTAGGTTATTTAGATAACGATTTCCAACGGCTTCTGCATGTTATACTTTTGTATTTAGTATAAATATGAAGCCTTTATTCTTAATCCTCCTAACACATAACTTAACAATAAACTCTTTCTCTCCCTCTTGTTCTTGTGTGGTCGATCGATCAAAAACCCCATCAAAGGTTTCGGTTTTTGTTATTTGGTAAAGGTCTCCCTAAAGAAATTATTACACAAAAATGATTCCGTACAAAAGAATGTGGGTGAAAACCACAACCACAGCCAAGATACATAAGGCGGAAGGTAACATAACAAGCACAACTACTCAATAGGAGGATACGATTATAACTAGATTAAAAATAATATATTTCTTCTTTCGACCACGGACCGTGATATCCAGCTCATCACAAATTGCCTGACGGTTTTCAGACATGTCATGACTTTCATAAAGATGATCATCATAAAGGTCGTAATCATCCTCCCGTTGTGCTGTCTTTCATTGTTCCAACAAGCTATTAGTACCATATCCACTATCAGCTTCACGTTTTAAACCTACTGATGCCATAAAAAACTGCATGATCATCATTGACCACAAATAATCTACCATTACAACTATCACGAGTCTCAACATTTGCCGTAGATACAACCTATAGGTAATTCGCTTTCCGTCATCAACAACAAGTGTAATTTTTCCAATCAGGATTTTTCTTTCTATTTTATAATCAGTTCTTATTTCAACTATAGGGGAGTACTAGTACTACTAGATGGCATATGATAAATTCGTAATCAAACGAAAACACATGAGAATTAGGACCCATCCTAGCCGAATTTGAATGCTGATAATGCTCAATTTGAGTATGTTTGTAGGAGTGGTATTCGTACTTTTGATAAGTTATTTGGCTATTTATATATGCTTTTGTTACTTAACTATACCAAAGTGTGTTTTCAAGTCTATTTGTAGCCAGTACAAGAAAAGTCAAGGAAAAAAAGAAAAAACAAAGAATATATTAGGTTTTATAAAAGGTAGGAAAGAAAATCCGCATCAATGAACAAGCTAGGAAGCATTTTCAAGAGCAAAGAATTCTACCATTACAAGCCTCCAAGGCCTAAGGATAAAAGCTTAATGAAATAATGTTCAAGTAAAAGACTCACGGTCAATACTATCAATCGAGAAAGCTTAATACTAAAAAACGAAGAGAAAATAAAAAGTGTGTGCTGAAATTTATGGCCAGCCGCAAGGCTGGAAATCCGGCCGCAAGGCTGGATGAAAATTTCACCACGAGCCGCAAGGCTGGAAATCCAGCCAAACCACACTGGGGCTTCCTGACTTCTCCCAAGATTACTTTTAAATGCTCCTCACTATGCCAAATCACTTGGAACGCTTCAAGAAGGCTTCTAGAACTTTTTTCCCTGCATTTTATTGACCCTATTGTGCCAAGGTTTAAAGCTTGGTTGGTCCAAGGGAAATTCAAGTATAAATAGGAGTACCCATACCATTATTTTTTATAATCCAATCATCATTCTCTCTTCTAAACATCATCCCAACTTCTCCTCCACCCTTGAGGACGAATTTCCATCACCATATCTCTACCAAAAGACCACACAACCTCTGCCAAATTCAGAAGAAGGCTCAAACACATCAAAGAAGGTGTTACGGATCGTTTTTTAGGTTGGTACGAAGCGTATAGACGATTGAGAGGCTTAAGGATTCTCTAAAACCTTCCATACTTATTTTAATCATACTTGGTAATTTACTTTTTATGTTTTTACGGGATAGTTTAATGATGAGATGATTGTTGAACCTTTATGTTTGGTTGAATTAAAACATGGAGTAAATTTCTTTTACTTGTTTTGAATGATGAAACCTGGATATGAAATGTTTGATAATTTGCAATGATAGAATTTTAGATTTGACTTTATAGTTTGGTTGAATTGATATGTGTCTATTAGTTTGTTGGTAAATCATAACCGGATCAATATCCGAAAGGATTTCTTGTGATGATTTGTTCCAAATATTAGCGTGCATATATGTTTGGTACTTCATGATTGATAACCATGAATATAAAAGTTAATTGGACTCATAAAGGTTTAATCAAGAGTATAGGTCGAAAGGACTCTTATGAACAAAGGTAAAATCAATCTTTCAAACAAATGGCTTATATTAATCGTTTATAATAATGAATCCTAGTCAAATAGGTTCGTTAATCTAAACCGTGTTATATGCAATTTCATGATACTACCCATTGAATGGAATTGTATGCTTTTGATTTGTTTGTTATTGCTTAAGTATCTACCCGATATTCTAACACTCCATTGATATGAATACTAGTTCCAAACAAGTAGTTTAAGTCATTGATTTCATTCTTTTACTCTTCGTGTTATTTGTTGCTTATATGGATATTTGTGGAAGTGACAAACCATTTCCCACTCTCGTATTGCTTATTGTTACATAGATTCTTCACAACCAAAAACACTGAAATCCTAGTGAACGACCATGGCTTACCACACCAAGCTAGCTATATACGAAAGGGTCATACTTGCCCGTGTGTTCTTTGCTTATTTGGTAATTCGTGTTATAAATTTAAAACTAGTAGGCATGAGACACATCAAGTTTTTAGCGCCGTTGCCGGGGATTTGCTGTGTTTTTATGTGTTTTGAATTTGTGTATTTTGTTTTATTTAATTTTTGCTTAATTTGGCTTGCGAAAAAATCACCCAAAACCCGCAGAGGGTCCCAGCCGCCCGCTTGACCACCTCAGCCACCCGGCTAAGACCCACAAATTTGAGCCACCCCGTGACTGTCATCACAGCCTCATAGGCTGCCACCTCGTCGACTAAAGAAGTCATCCACACCCGACAGGATTGCTCTGCATTCCGGCTGGGAGAAGCTTCTAATCAAAAACAAATTTAATTAATTTATAAAAACTCGTTCAAAAGCCTCGTATTCTTAGTATTCGAACCCGGAATAAGCCTTACTAAAACCGTTCCTAGTATTTGTAATTGACTTGATTAAACCCTTGTTGTCGAGAAAGAACCAACTAAGTGCCTTTTTCATTTGATTCCCAAATAATCAAACCCAAAAGACCCGAACCAAACATCACCCAACCGCCCCGTTTCAACCCTTGTGTCACTTTCGTATTTCTATCCGCTCCGGTTTGATCCCAAACCTCCTGGTTAGAACCCGAAGTCCGTCAAACGCCCGGTTTGATAGATTTGGTACAATATTTGTTTGTGGTTTTTCTTTTTAATTGTTTCTTACTTTATTAAAAATAGTTTTTATAAAATTGTCTTTAAAAAAAGGTTAGTTAGTTAGTCGAAAAAAGTATTTTAATTAAGTCGTCTTTATTTACTCAATTGTTTAAATCTTGTCAAAAAAAAGAAAAGAAAAAACAAGTAAGTCGACAGTTTATTTTTCTAAAGCTTCTAGTAGTAAATTATTAAAAGTAATAATAAATATTAGTAACAAATTTTTATTAGAGCGTTGTGAGTTAATTTTTTCTTATACGTTCATCTTTTCGAAAAACAAAATACAAAAAGATTTTTACTTTCATTTAGTTTTTATTTTTATTTTTCTATGAATTTTTGTAAATCGCTCCGGGTTTGTATCAACTCACGTTCTTGGGGTAAACATCTCGCTAGTCCGTTCCGCGAGCTTAAACGTAAAATCAAAGAGAGGACTAAATCCGAAAAGACATCAAACGTACCCCTTGAGATCGAATCATTCGAACCTCATGTCAAACAACTGTTCAACGAGGAACTTTTCATCATAACACCCAAAATCAAAATATTGATGGAGAAATTTAAAACTCCACCCGATTCCCCACCCATAATCGTCATTGATCCCCAATGATGAACCGATGTGGTCAAGCACTACGACCATTGCTCCAACACCTAGTTCCGCTATTGTTCAAATCCCTTTTCCAAACAATTTCTTCAAGGGTACCCACATGCAAATGATTCAGGAGAATCAATTTGATGGGCGAATCCGGTCCGATCCTCATCGACACGTTGCCGATTTTCTTGAGATTAGTAACCTTTTTCAATATGGTGAAAATTAAGAGGAAGCGATTATGTTGAGGACTTCTTTCTCCTTTCCACGTTATTTGGAGAAGCTAAGACTTGGATGAATGAATTAGATGAAGGAACTATTACTTCGTGGAATGAATTAAGAGAAACTTTTGTTAGCCGATACTTTTATCTCGCAAAGTTTAACGACTCCTAAACAAAATTTATAGCTTTCACCAACTCGCTCACGAAACTCTCGTTGACGCTTGGCTCTGAATCAAATAAATGCTTCGCACTTGTTACGAACATGGTCTAACCAAAGGAACGATAATTCAAATATTCTATCGTAGTTTAGACGATCCAACACAAGGAATTCTCGACGCCGGAGGAATCTTCCTCTACAAAACTCTGAACGAAGCTTTCAAAATCCTCGAGGACAAGGTCCTTTTGAAACTCGATTTCTCGGATGATTCCCAAAACGATCGCAAACCCAAAACTGTTTTTTCCGCCGGTGGAAGCAATATCATTCCCGATCATGAATTATTGACGAAGAAATTCGAAGCTCTCGCCACAAAAATCGATTTTGAATTATTTAACATAAGGAAAGAGCTCAAAGAGATGCGAGACGGTCGTAGAGACAACCACGCTTCACAAATCTACATGAAGGATGACACGCCGATGTGTGAACCTCATGAATCCAGTTACGTCAAAGGATATCACGAAGAATATTACGACCGAAATTCCAGAAATCTGTACCCAAACCATAACCCAAATCATAACTATCATCGATATCAGCCATAGAATAGAATGCCTCATCCATCATGATATTTCGAATTTGTAACACCCTCAAAATGGGTCGCAGTGGAAAGGAGGGTAAAAGAAGGTTACTATTCATAGAATCAAAAGCACAAGATAATGATGAACGACCTCTATATGAGTCTTTTAAAATGATACTTGGATTAAAACTTGTTTGTTATCAATAGTCCCCGACGCTTAAATTGTTCATGCCATTGAAAAGTAAAGATTTTAAGACATAACATATATTCCAACATGTTAATGCACCCAAATCTTAAAGTAATGACTCCAAAATGGTGACCACCAATGTATCCTTGTTTCTTGTACCTTATTGACCTGAAAAACATGCTTTAAAACATCAACATAAAATTGGTGAATTCACAGGTTTAATAAATGTATAAAATAGACCGCAAGATTTTCTAATGTAAGACATGTATCACATAACATCTCAAAGTAATTACGAATTGCACTAAGCTCATTACACCAACGCTCGACATCTATGTATATCAATTTAATGCAACGTATCTGCCCGTGTAGATGTTCAAAACCCGCAACATCCAAATTGTTGCCGACATATACATCGTTGTTTAGTACATTCGAAACTGGTGAGCGCTACTCACCCGAACGGGGATGTCAATCCCAAATAGATCTATTCATATCATTCATGCTCGCTACTACAATTGACAGTTTCATGATAGTGGGTAATAGTGGTTTAGCAACTTTGACAACTCGTAACTTTGTTTAAAAGGTACAGTGCGTTTTTCAAATGTAAAAACGATGCATGTTTCTCACACTCAATGTTGTAAAACATATAATGGTAGAAACATGCGGGGGCTATGAACTCACCGTAAGTGAATGATTGATTATCTAAATCAAATAAGTGAATCGTCTCGGCAATCCGAATGCAACCTAATTAATTATAGGTCGTATAAGTATAATGTATTTCATATAAATAAAAACATCAACATGACATATATTAACACCACCACTAATGTTTTTTATTAAATCTTTTTTAAAAGTTACTTAATAATTAACTTCGTGCTTTGTTAAATAAAAGTATGTGTATTTGTATCCGTAAAGAAAATATTACTTTTTGTTTACTAATGTACCATTTGTAAAACATGCATATCTAACAAACTATTTATATTGTACTATACCCCCTACAAACTATAAACACTACACCAGTAGTAAAACCATTAATTGAACTTACTAGTACTAATGACAATATTACTCTACCAGGAGTAACTATCACATGTCATATAGTTACACCACCACCTACTAGTTTTTATTAGATTTTTAAAGGTTGAAATAATAATTAAACCGTACTTTGTTAAATAAGGGCATATGTACTTGTACCCGTAAAGAAAGTATTATTTTTCATTTACTAATGCATCATTTATAAAAATATATGATTTAATGTTTTTATTGATTACATAATGATAATTCATTATTAATTTAATTGTTTTATAAAAATAATGTATAAAAGTAAAAATAGTGCGCGCGATTTTAAAACCTCATATCTTTATCGTTTTGACTCCGTTTTATACGTTTCTTATGTCCACGACTTCGTATTGAGAAAATCTATCAAAATATCATATTTATAAAAATTAAACCTCTGATGAACAGTAACATTTACTGTTCATAACAGTTCATAAAAACTGTTTTTATGTAATTAATTATATATAACTTATAAAATACATAACTTGTTCATTTTAATTCCGTTTCTCGAGTTTCTTATGTCCTTGGATTCGTCATGAAGAGTGCTATGTTTATAAAATATTTATTTTTATAGATCAGATCTGAGACAGAAAGTATTTATATAAAATAACTTTTATAAAATTACTTTTATACGATTAATTAACGTAAACTCGTAAATGTCATATCTTCTTCGTTATAAATCCGTTTTTCGAGTTCTTTACATGCTTACGATCCTTGTGAAGAGTACTAATTTAATAAAATATAAAATGTATGGGTTTAATGTCGAATCCAAACAGTAGGTATTAAAAGTTAATTAGGGTTTATGATTAATAAAACTAGTTTTATAATTACTTTCACTTAGGAACTTTGCACCATTATTTTACCAAGTATTATACCATATATCTTACATATATTAAGTCCTTTAAAAGTCCATAACACTTGACCAAATGGAATCCATGTCCTTGTGATCTTTTACACATCAACTTGTAAATAAACCTTCAACACCATTTAATTTGTAATTCATTCTTATAATTTATTTGACATTTATACCAAGCATGTACCCTTATTTTGACTATTATTTTACCACATACAACATGAAATTCGAATTTAATAAGCTCTTAAATACCTTATATAACACAAAAATAATTCTAGGTGGTGTCTAACATATATAACAAGTATGTACATAAAAGATAATGAATGAATGAACATGAAATGCTTTAAATAGACCTTATAGAAGATGAGTAGGATGATGAACACAAGATATAAACCCTAACCAAGCTTCCAAAATCAAAACCCTAATCAAGAAAACCCTAAATATGTTTTCTTGATTAATCCTTGTTAAACCCGAATCCAAGCTTGTTAACACCTTGAGTAACCTTAGATAACCTTAGAATGAACACTTGAATACTTGGAATGCCTTGGATACAAAATTAAAATGAAACCCTAGTTGATTATAAGTGAGCCGTGGGTTTTGGTATGATTTAGAGAGAGTTGTGTGCTTTGGTAATTTGTTTAGGGAGTGTAAATGTTTACTAGATACTTGCCTTGCTTTATATAGTACTTAGGAAACCCTAAACTACTTCAAATGGAAACCATGGGAGCAAATGGTTTGGGTACAAGGTTGTAAGAACCCTTCTCCTCCTCCCTAGGCATGGAAATGGATAAGAATGGGTGTAGGGTACATGTGATGTGCCAATTATGGATGATTTGTTGGGAATTAAAGGTGTACACTTTGTGTAGGTATGAGTTAGTATGGAAGATTTAGGGGTTTTAAGGTTTTAATTCTTATACTTTCATGTATTTCCGGCATAAGCTTAATTCTAGTGATATCAATGATTAAATTTTATGTATTGGGTATAAATGTGGGTATTTGTTTGAGTATAGATAGGTATAGGTACTTCCGGGTATGCCCGAATGTAATTTATTGCGAAACGTAAGCGTTTTCGTAACCAACAAAAAAATAAATTTCAAAAGTTATAAAATTATCTGCTAATATCATATAAAACACTTGCTTGATGTAAACTTGATGGTAAACTTTAATTTTTTTTGGTATTTGTCCGTTTACATTGAACATGTTAATTTTAGTTTACCGGGATATTTAACTATAAGATAATAATTAAAAGCGAACGCGTAAAACTCTAAAAATAAATAATGGAATTAATTGAGTCAGGAAATGACCTAAAATAATGGATTGTTACAGTCTTCCCCCATTAACGGAGCCTTGTCCGCAAGGCTCAAGATGCGGCACTTGTCGGGGGTGCGGTTTTTGCGAAGAGGTGCGGATACTTCTCCCGGAACTGATCTTCGCGTTCCCATGTGAAGCATGACCCTTTTGGAGTTCCATCAAAACTTTGATGTTGGAATTTGACTTTGTTTACTTTAACCTTGGACTTCACGGATCCTATAATCTCCACTGGTTCTTCAACGAAGCGGAGTTTATCATCAATGTGTATTTCATCTAACGGAACTGCCAATGGCTCGTCAGATAAACACTTCTTTAGATTGGATACATGAAACATGCTATGAACCCTGCTTAACTGTTGAGGTAGTTCGAGTCTATAAGCAACGGTTCCCACTTTGGCTAACACCTTGAAAGGTCCAATATATCTCGGGTTCAACTTCCCCCGTTTGCCAAAACGTACGACCCCTTTCCAAGGTGAAACCTTTAGCATTACTCGATCACCAACTTGAAATTCTAAAGGCTTACGCCTCACATCGGCGTAACTCTTCTGGCGATCTCGAGCGGCTTGAATTCTTTGCTTTATTTGGACAATCTTCTCGGTTGTCTCTTGAACTATTTATGGACCGATAAGTTGAACATCTCACCATTGGCCCAAACACAAACAGGTGAAATCATACTTTTCGACCGTAAAGTGGTTCAAATTGTGTACCCTTGATGCTGGCGTGATAACTATTGTTGTAAGAAAACTCAACTAGTGGCAAATGTTTAACCCAACCATTTCCAAAGTCGATCACATAAGCACGTAGCATATCCTCGAGATTTTGGATAGTCCTCTCGCTTTGTCCGTTAGTTTGCGAATGGTACGCAGTACTCATATCCAAGCTAGTGCCCAAAGCCTTCTGAAGTGATCTCTAGAAATTTGATGCGAATCTAGGGTCACGATCACAAATGATTGAGACATGTATCCCATGTCTCGTGACTACCTCCTTTAGGTACATTCTTTGACCAATTTCTCATGGAATTTGTTTCTCTCAATCGGCGAAATGATTGCAGATCTTAGTATGTTTCGCGTCAACAATCAACCCAAATGGTATCGTTTCCTCTTTGCCGTCTTTAGGTGTTTAGGTGACAAAATCCATGGTGATAATGTCCCACTTCCATTGAGGAATCTTGGTTGTACCAACACCAGACCAGAGGGCTTTTGGTGTTCTGTGTTCACCTTTTAAACAGATCTTGTCGAATCACTTGCTAATTGTGGGGTGGCAATGTCGGCTCTCATGTTGGGAGCCACCGGGTTACTAATTACTTCATGTCTTTTGGTACATTAATTATCGGGATCTGGAATGAACCGAAATATTTTGACTTATAGAGACTCATGCATAATCAGACATCCTTAGATCACCATAGTACGGGCAACCAACTCTATTTTTCAAACACAGTTTATTACGTTTCGCCCGATGGGTCCCAACTTCTGCGTTTAATCGACTTGAAAAGCTGCTTTATTCTTTGTACACCACTATCAAATACTTGACCCTTCATTTGAGTAGAGCTTGGATATTGACTGGCGATCTTTGGGAATCCCTCAACTGAAATCTTTGGTAATACAGCAAAATCTAAAAAGTAACGAATCTCCATTGCAGTTTTAGGAGATGCCCCTTTCTTTAATGGATTCAATCTTGGTGGGATCCATGTGAACACTCTGACTGTCCATCTCGTGAATAAGGAACTGTACTTTAGGAATCCAAATTTCTCATTTAGAGAGTTTGGCATACAACTATTCCTTCTTATGCATCTCCAAGGTTAAGTTGTGATGTTCTTTATGCTCTTGCTTTCTCTTTCGAGTATATCAGAATATCGCCAATAAGGACAATCACGAATTCATCCTCGGTATTTTCCTCCTTAGTTGTCTCAACTTAATCGTTCAAGTTTCAAATTTATTGTGGTGATTTAGGTTTAAACCCTAATGGTCTTATCCATTCCTTTCGACTTAAAGCGTTAGTTATAACGTTCTCTTCTCTAGGGTGATAACGGACTTCATACATATGATGACCTTACAAAGACTAAGTTCCATGGCATTTTGTCAACGTTGAATGGGCAATTCAGTAAATTCTCTAATAGCGAGCAATTTAATGGCGAATTTCCCTAGGGAAACTAATGATGCGTCTTGGCTTTTTAAGACAGGATTTAGCGTAAGATATTGTCGAATTTCAACACTGAGATGGCGTAAGGGTCTTCTTAGTTGCTATGATTACTAACTTAGTTTCTTGTGTCAAACACGTTTATATGAATTCGTACACAAAAAACTTGATATAAATTGAATTAGTTGCTGCAAATGATTTATCAGTGACTATTCTTGCATGCATGTCCTTCTCTGAATTATACATAGGTGATCCAGGCTTTGTATATTTGGAGGGCCTAACGATGCGGTGTCTCATTTTTTGTCAAAATTATGTTATGCAATAATCATGTATCAAAGAGTTTTGTAAGATGCAAAAATAATTCAACAAGGTGGATGTATGGTTGTTGATGAGAATGAAACATAAAATAGTTTGCGAAATCGTATGATGGTTTATACGACGATAGCTAAATGCTCTTAGGGGAGGATGACAATAAAGTAAATTTATGTGATGAAAATGGTTTCATTAAAAAAAGGTAAGGATAAGTTAATTCATAATGGTTAGTTAACGTAGCTTTTAAGATGTATTGCAAAATAGTATATTGATTTCAAGAAGGTACTTCATAGGAGGTTGGATGAGGGAATGAAAAAACAATCATGATAGTTACCTGGTTTGTGTTTCTAGGGTAATGACGAACAGTTCTTTAGTTTACAAAGTATTAGTTGAGTGGTTTAACATTTTTGTGATGGTAAATTTGTTTATAAAACACAATTGAAATAATTTATAAATGTTGTGCAAATGTTTTTTTAGGTAGATGGTAAAACTAATTTATATAGATGCGTATTGATAACCCGGATATGAACTGGATTTATTTTGATAGTATGGCAGATTATTTACAATAGTGGAATTGTTTACAAGGCGACTGTGGAATAGTTTATAGAACTTTAGTTTATTGAACGAGGGTAAAACAATTTGCCAATGATACGTAAAAAAAAACAATAAAAATGGAATTAAAATGATAGTTTATTAACGAATAACGGGTAAATTTGTTATAATGCATCGGGCTTTTTTTATGAGCGGACACTAAATCTGTTTATGAATATGATACCAAAATAGTTTCCAAAGGAATCACATGACAGTTCATAATGTAATTGTAAGGAGTTTATGTTGAGGTAACAAATTGTTTATAAATGGATAACAAGATAGTTTTGAAAATTGACCATGGAAACAGTTTATAAGGGATAGCAAAATAGTTTAGTGTGTGATAGTGATGTGTTTAATAAAATCATTATGTTTTAGTAAGTGGTTTGCATGATTACATAGGGAGTTGAATAAATTGACTAAAGTTTTCATATATCTATAATTTGATAGTTAATTAAACATTCACGCGTACAACAAAATTCAAAAGAAAGCACAATACAATTTCCTATTGGAATTAAAGTATATGAGAGTTTCCGCTTAGGGTTCACTAGGCACTACGAGAGGGTTTCTCTTTAAGCATGGACATTATTTGCTACGACACTTGAGCCTCTGAGAGCTTTTTCTTTCTGGTACTCGTTTTACACGTTTATTGTAAATTCCAGCTTTAGGAAAATCACTCTTGGAAATGGTCCTAGTATTCCACACTATAACAGATAACTTTTAGGGCTTTTGTTTTGTCACCGAGGGGCTTTGTTTTACTCTGAGGAACTGAGGTCCCCACAATGGACGAGTTTGATCGATCCAACCGTTTGCAATGTTCCACTTTTCTTGCACCTCAAGCGTGTGGTTAGAACATGGACTTTTTACACAATGGTTGTTTTCCAGCACTAGCCTTTATTGTTGTAGGCCCGACAGCATGTTGCTTTTTAACTTCGCCTTAGGTTCTTTGTTTTGTTGTTGGCTGGCTTCCCTTTGTGGTCATCTTTCCACTTCCTCTTGTCTGTTGTATCTCTGCTTCTTTACTTCTGGTGTTTGATTGTTCGTTGACTCGCCTGGCGAGCCATGCGGGCGTCTTTGTCTTATAGATTGCAATAGATCGTATCATTAGGCACTCGCTGGCATATAATCTTGGTTTTCGACTTCCTAAAACTTCATCCCTTGCTTTGTGGTTGTCATTGTTTCCTGAAGGTCGCACGGAATAAAATGTATGTTGAGATTTCATTCCTAGAGGTAAAATCATGGACACTCAATTATACAACATTTATATAAAGTGAGATACGTCATTGCAGAGGTTTAGGTGAGAGCAACCATGGCATAAAATAAATCGACATCTACCAGTAAGCATGTTCTATAAACCAAATTGTAGATTAATACTTAATAATCGTTTTACCCAGAATAAAAGAGTATACGCTTTTCATTAATGGTCCAACCGAGTGTTACTCAAGTTAGTGGGATACATATACAACTGAGAGCTTAAACTGACTAATCTATCTGTCTATGGGCCAGAGTGCCTCTCAGGGTTCCAGATGCTAGCCTATATGTTATCCCCAAGTGTGTATTATGATGTGTGGTGGTGGTTGTGATGGAGAGATGGTCTAGATATCTTACGAGTGACGGTGTAAAATATGATTGAAAGGTAGTGTGTATCGGTAGGGTGACGTGGTACGGTTCTCATAGGTGAGGTTTAGTATTCTCATTGTTTGAATCAGATATGATGACAAAACGGAGTGAAATACTTTGGCACGTGGTGTGAGTAGGTATAGCAAGAAAGAAAATGTAGGACAAGGTCGTGGTCTTGCGTTGTGACAATTTAGGGCTTTATGGTATAGTATTGTTTGTAAGATAACTGTGAAATGGCAGAAATGGCATGCATCATGGTTTGAATTGGGCGATGGTATGAATGAGTGGATGTTATTAATATTTTATAAGTTAGATTATATGTCTAGATACGTTTTAGACATACGTGTTTATAGCATACTTTGTCCTAAGAGTATGACTCTTGGTATTTTTATATAACTCTTATTAAACAAGTGTAAAATATACACGCAAGGTTGGGTAGGTTTATTTAGTATAAATATATTGGAGTAGGTATGGACGTTTATAAATTAGTATGAAAGAATTGTGATTTATTAAAAAACGCATCGCATATAGTGTTGGTGGTAAAGTGTGAATTTTTTTTTTGGATTGGTCGGATTGGGGGGGGGTATAGGGGTTTGTGAGGAGGGCGAGGCAGTGAATGGGATGTGGTGATTGGGGAGGGATGGTGGCGGTGGATAGAAGATGGGCAATTGTAGGGGAGAGTTTGAAGATTGGTGGGGAGATGGAGATGGTGGTAGAGGGAGGGGGTTAGGAAGGGAGGGATAAGTTGAGGAGAGATGCCGAGTGGTGGGTGGGGAAGGCGGATGGTGAAGGGGGGGGGGGGTGAGGTGTGGATTAGGAGGGGTTGGGGGGCGGAGAAATGGGTGAGGGATTTTGAATGAGTTAATGAGAGAAGAGGGAGGGAGAGGGAGGAGGTAAGAGAGGTGGGGGGAGGCGAATGTGTGAGTATTAGGAAGAGGGACGGGCATTAGTACATAGTAATTTTTATCCTTTTTCTTCTTATATTTCTGCTTCTTTTTTTTTCCATCCTTAGTTTTTCTTTTTTTTACTCTTTGTTTTTTCTTATTTGCCAAGTAAATTATCTTACTATTTATATTACTCTCTCCATATGCTTTTTTTTTTTCCCTTTTAATTTTATTTATTTGTTTTGTTTGTTCTTCTCCCTTCCAAGTAAAATCATTTGACCTGGTTCTCTATAACCTTGGCTCTAAATACCAATCTGTAACACCCCCAAAATGGGTCGCAGCGGAATAAGGGTCAGAGAGTGTTACTTCATAGATCAACAGCACAAGATATGAGAACGGGGGGGGGAAAACCCTCTATATGACGTCGTTTAAAAAATTGATACATCGGATTAAGTATAAAACTTGTTTGGTACATAACCGAAGGAAGCTTAAATGTTTCATCCATGAAAAGTAAGATTTTTTAAACATACAAAACTATTTCAAAATGTTAATGCACCCAAATCTTTATAGTAAGGACTCCAATGGTGACCACAATGTATCCTTGTTTCTCGTACCTTATTGACCTGAGAAAAACATGCTTTAAAACGTCAACTAAAGTTGGTGAATTCACAGGTTTAATAAATGTATAAAGTAGGACCGCAAGATTTCTAAAATTGTGATAAGTAACGAATACAATATCATAAAAGTAATTACGAAGTGGTAAGCTATGAACACCAAAGCTCGACACTGTTGTATGCATATCTTAATGCAAATAATGGGCTTGTGTAGATGTTTAAAACCGCAAACAATCCAAATTGTTCGACAATGCTTTACATTCGTGTTTCAGACTCCAAAAATAGTGAGAGCTACTCACCGAACGGGGATGTCAATACCAAATAGATCGTTATTCTACATTCGCGTCGCTAACTAGCAATTGCACTGTTCATGATTGTGGGCAATAGTGGGTTAGCTACTAGGCCCAACTCGTAATTTGTTTAAAAGTGTAACTTGGCGTTCCAAATCGTAAAACAATGCATGTTTCTCACCCAAAAAGTTGTTAAAAACAATTATAATTGTATAAAGTGGGGCTATGAACTCATCCGTAAAGTGAACTGTGTTTGATTATCTCTAAATCAAAAAGTGAATCGTCGTTCGGCATATCGAATGCAACCTAATTTAATTATATGCCGTCATGAGTTCAATGCTGCGTGCTTGTTTGCTTTATATGGAAATATTTTATATTATTATTATGCTTCTTGCATTTTTTAATTTCATTTGTTTCTTTAACTATTTTACTTTATTATCTTGCATTTTTTATCTCCTTCTTATATTATATAATATATAAAGCTATCACATGTTATATAGTCACACCACCACCTAATAGTTTTTATTAAATCTTTAAAAGTTAAATTAATAATTAACCGTACTTTGTTTAAATAAAGTATATGTACTGTAACCGGTAAAGTAAAAATGTTATTTTTATTTACCAATGCATCATTTGTAAAAATATATGATTTAAGTTTTTATTGGTTACACAATGATATTTCATTATTAATTTAATTGTTTTATAAATTAAATGTATAAAAGTAAAAATATGTGCGCGTGATTTTAAAACTCTTATTCTTTATCGTTTTGAATCCGTTTTTATACGTTTCTGTTTGTCCAGACTTCGTATTGAGATAAATTTATCTAAATATCATATTATAAAAATTAAAAAACTTTCTGATGAACAGTAACAATTTTACTGTGCATAACAGTTCTTAAAACTGTTTTTTATGTAATTAATTTATATATAATTATAAAATACATAAATTGTTCATTTAATTCGTTGTTCTCAGGAGTTTTTTATGTTCCTTGGATTCGTCATGAGATTACTATGTTTATAAAATATCTATTTTATATTCAGTTCCGAAAACAAGTAAGGTATGGCATAAAATAATTTTATAAAATCACTTTTTTACGGTTTAATTAACGTAACTTGTAAATGTCATATCTCCTTGTTATAAATCCATTTTTCAAAGTTCTTTACATGCTCATGGTCCTGGAAGAGTACTAATTTAATAAAATAAAAAATTTATGGGTTTAATGTCGAATCCAAATAGTTAGGTTATAAAGAGTATTCAGGTGTTTTATGATTTATAAAAACAAGTTTTTATATTTACTTTCATTTAGAACTTGCACCATTCTTTTTACCAAGTGTTTATACCATATTCTTTCATATATTAATTCCTATTAAAAAGTACATAACACTTGTCATGTATAAATCCATGTTCTTGTGATGTTTTATTACATCAACTTGTAATTAACTTTCACACCACTTCAAACTTAATTTGTAATTCATTCTTATTATAAATGATTTAACAATTTCTACCAAGCACTGTTACCTTCATTTAAAGTATTATTTTACCACATACAACATGAAATTCGAATTTAATAAGCTCTTAAATACCTCATATAACACAAAAATAATTCTAGGTGGTGTCTAACATATATAACAAGTATGTACATAAAAGATAATGAAGGAATGAACATGAAATGCTTTAAATAGACCTTATAGAAGATGAGTAGGATGATGAACACAAGATATAAACCCTAACCAAGCTTCCAAAATCAAAACCCTAATCAAGAAAACCTTAAATATGTTTTCTTGATTAATCCTTGTTAAACCTGAATCCAAGCTTGTTAACACCTTGAGTAACCTTAGATGACCTTAGAATGAACACTTGAATACTTGGAATGTCTTGGATATAAAATTAAAATGAAACCCTAGTTGTTTATATTGAGTTGTGGGTATGAGCTTATGTTTGGGAGAGTTTGACTTGTTTTTCTTGAAATGGAAAAGAGTATGACTAGTTTACATAGGACTTTCCTTTTATAGTACCTTGGAAACCCTAAACCACCTAAAAGGAAACCATAGGATGTTGGTGGATTAAAAGACAAGAGCAAAAGACCTCTCCTCCTACCAAGGCTATCCCACGGCTGAAATGAGGACATAAGGTACTATGACAAGCCAATTTCTAGTAATATGGGTCCTAGGTGTACTTGTGTAAGGTGTACAACTTAAAATGGAAGAGTTAGTGGGAAGTTTTGTATTTAATTCATGAGTTTACATCATGGATCCGGCTCTAAGGACTTATTTGATGATAAAGTGATTAAATTTTATGTATTGGGTAGAAATGTAGGTATTGGTTTGTGTATAGATAGGTATAGGTGCTTTCGGGTATGCCCGAATGTAATTTATTGCGAAACGTAAGCGTTTTACGTAACCAATAAAAATAAATTATGAAAAGTTATAAATTATACTCTTAATAATCATATAACACTTGCTTGATGTAAACTTTAACTTGTTTGGTGTCCGTTTACATTGAACGTTGATTTTTTGTTTACGCGATTTAACTATAAGATAATAATTAAAGGCGAACACGTAAAAACTCTAAAAATAAATAATGATAATAATTAAGTCGGGAAATGACCTGAAATAACGGATTGTTACAGTCTTCCCCCGTTAATGAAGCCTTGTTCGCAAGGCTCAAGATGCGGCACTTGTCAAGGGTGCGATTTTTGTGAAGAGGTGCAGATACTTCTTCCAGAATTGATCTTCACGTTCCCATGTGAACTCAGGACCTCTCCTGGAGTTCCATCAAACTTTAATGATGGGGATACGACTTTGCTTTAACCGCTTGACTTAACGATCCATAATTTCCACTGGTTCTTCAACGAAGCAGAGTTTATCATCAATGCGTATTTCATCTAACGGGACTGCCAACGGCTCGTCGGATAAACACTTCTTTAGATTGGATACATGAAACGTGCTATGAACCATGCTTAACTGTTAAGGAAGTTCGAGTCTATAAGCAACGGTTCCCACTTTGGCTAACATCTTGAAAGGTCCAATATATCTCGGGTTTAATTTCCCCCGTTTGTCAAAACGTACGACCCCTTTCCAAGGTGATACCTTTACCATAATGATAAGTGCTTAATTACACATATCTTTTGCCTCTGAAAACGAGCTTAAATGACCAAAAACAGACAAAAACTGCCAAATATATGTTTGTTTTGCATTTGTATTGTGCAGGAAGTGGATATCATCAAAAAAGTCAAAAACCAAGCCAAAATGACAAAACTGAGCATGGAATGGAAAAGACTATGCAAAATCAAGGCCAAAGTCCAAAAATGTCAAAGTCAGAGTCAATACAGAAGAATCAGCAGTCAAACC
>BQNB010103287.1:1601-24061 GCA_026074375.1 Tanacetum coccineum | reverse complement strand
AAATTAAGACAAATTTTCACTTCTTATTTCATATTACTTAGTACACTAAATATCGGAAACTCGATTTTAAACAAAGTTTATTCAAACTTGTTTCAGGTTTAAAGTTTTAGTTCAAGTAAGTATAATTTTCTTATCAATCATTTTAATACTATTTGCTCCAGCAAAGTATACTTCAATTTCTAACATCAATTTTAAGAAAGAACAAGCAAAGATTACCCGCATGTTGCTGCGGGCGTTATTTTTTCGCGCGTTATTGCGGGGCATTTTTTTTTGTTCGGGTTAATTTCTTCGGTCTCATGTTTAATAGTTTGTTTTTTTCTCATATTAAATGACAATTTTTTTTTTCAATAAAGGGGATATATATATATTTTTTTGCCCAGGCCGATAGAAAGTCGTAAACGTAATTTTTTTTTCTTCTTATTTTTGACGAAAGAAGGGGGGAGTATAAAGTTTTTTTTTTTTTTTTTTCGGCCGATGAACAGTAACCACCGGTATAAAAAAAATTTACCCAAAAAAAAATAAAAATTGGGCCGATGAACAGTAACCATCGGGCCTAGCCGATGTGGGCTACACTGTTCATCGATGAACAGTAGCCCGTTACTGTTTTGGCATTATATGTAATGATAAATGTGTATATATATAACTAGTTATCAAACAAATTACAAATCCAAAGCCCAAACTGTATCACCAAATAACCCTTGGGCTATTTTTTCATTTTTCTTGTCTGCTGAGTTGGCCCAAATCTTTAAACTTCAGTTTAGATTTTTAAATAGCTAACTGAAGTACTGAACCACAATAAAGCAAAATCTGTGATTTTAAGATAATGAACCAAAATGCTTGTCTACTAATGTATGAGTAGTGCGTGAACTAATTAAACTGAAACTTGATATTTGTGTATATATAATAGAAGTATATGGAATTTTGTGGCCCTCGTCAAGCGATGACCCTGTGCAATCGCACCTCTTGCACTCCCCTAAACACGGCCATGTACGTTGCTAAGCATTCGATATCAAAGCATACACAAGCGAAACATGTATTCTTTATGCTAGCTTGTAACCATGTCTAGTAACAGGCGATCCATTATGATCAACAAGGATTGTAAGACTAACAATAATGCCTTGATTATTAAGTTGCAACTTGCCTTGATTACATGTTTCGCTTTTTCGATAATTATAACGAACCGAGTCATCACATGATTATAAATATTTGGGTCGTATAGTTGTTTCTCTGTTGTCACGTATCTTTTTTTGGGTAGGTTATTAATATCCTTCATAATTTGTTGCAAATATCTCTAACATTTTTGGTTTTTTTAATTTAATTTTTATTTTTTTAATTTTGTTTTTGTTATAAAAAAGTGAAACGTAAAGTACGGAACAAAAATTATAAAGTTTGACAAATCAAAAGTATTAAACTATCAAAAAATACAAAACAAAAACTGATAATAAAACTATGTTTATGAGGTGTATTCATAAGCGAGGTGATTTATACACTATTTTTTTTTGCCGAAATTGATTGGGGTATTTTTGAGAGAAATGTTTTGGTTATATTTGTGGATGTCTAGGTGATGGATTTAAAATGGAAGTGTGTCATTTGTGAAAGAAATGAGTTTGTTCAAAAATTATGAAAGTTTTTTGGAAATAAGACATTCTATTTTTAGAAAGTGAATTTGTGAAATAAAAATGTATTTTTGGAACCAGTTATTTTTTTAAAAAGTCTATAAATGCGTTTAAGCAAAGAGGTAATCGTGCAAATAAGCTTAGGTTTTTATAAAAACTTAAGGTAAAGCAAATAATTAAGTAATTAATAAATAAAAAAATATTTTTTTATAGATGAATAGTAAAAACGAATTTAAAGAGGATAAGGGGAAAGAAAAGAAAAAAAAGAGTTTTAAAAGGAAACAAACTCTAATTAGATATTATCTATAATTAATTGGGGGCCTATAAATACAAAATAAATCTCATAACCCTCCTCACCTTTTTGCTCGTACCCGTAATACAGAGAGGAAAAAAAAAAGATTTTTTTTTTTTTAAAGTTTAAGGTATTTTCTAATTCTTTGTTTAATTCTAGTTTTTATTTTAATTCTTGTAATCTAAGCATGATGGATTAGGTTTAATCATGAAAATAAATTAGGGTTTATAAATTAGGGTTTTAAATTTTTTGGAGTTTATAGTTTAATGATTGTATTGGTTTGATCATTGGTTCAATTGGTTTCGTTTGTGAATGTTTAAATCATGCGTTAGGGTCTAGATCGCCCGAATTAGTTGTTTAATTCACTGCAGAAATTAGGCAGTTTTGTAAGGTCATAACTCAATCATAAATGATCATAATAAATAATTTACACATACTGAGGATAACTCCAGGAGTCTACTTTCCATAGTAGTTGGTCTCATGAGTTTTTATGGTCGGGAAGTGGGTCAAAAGGTCTTTACAAAATCAGTGTGTAAAACTGTGACAAATTTCAGTTTTGGTTTTGATTTTTCTAAAAATACGTAGACATCTAGTTAGAGGCTCTAAATCATGTGGAAGTTAGTTTATATATTGTTTGTGACCCCCTGAAATTTTTGCTAAGTAGGTTATGAAGTTTAAGTGGGTTATCTAACGTCATACTTTTAGGGGGTCGGATTCTGGCCCCGAATTCTGGACACTTTGGATTAATGAATTTCTAAAGGGTATTTGTAAAAGGGAAATGACTTTGGGAGAGCTAAGAGAGGTTCATAAGACATATATGTAGCATGGTGAATTTTGTTTGAATTGTGGAAGTGTTTAAGTGGTACGTTTTAGGAACGCGTAATCCGTGAGTATAAAATTCTGCTCTTAATCCAGTAAATTTAAAGTATTGTATTGAGTTTACAATGGTGTATTTAAGAGTTGGAAAAGGTTTAAAACAAGTATAGAACTATGGTAGATAGCTTAGATATCTATCATAGTTGATGGTACTCATATTGGTTGTATGCCTAAGTGATGGTAGTTATTGTGGCTTAATTGTTTTGATTATTCGTGAAGTGTTTGTGAAGCTTATGTTGGGATTCTTTTGGGAAGTCCAAAGCATCAGGTGAGTTTCATAGTCCCTCTTTTTATGTTTTTTAAATTGGGATGGAAATGATGCTAAGTGTTTTGGAAATGTTTTGAATTGCTGTGATTATGTGTTTTGATTGCGTACACGTATACTTCACTGTGGACTTTTGGACTACATATGCTGGTTGTTGCATGATATTGTGTATTTTGTGTTGAGGATCATTAATCAGATGGGGCTGATATCTCACGGATCGTTTATTGAGATTTGATCAAACTCAGTGAATTGGTATGGGTCCAGGGCCTAATATATGCTTTTCAGTGGTAGACCTTTAGGTGCGAAAGCTAAACGTTTATGTGGGATCGAAGGGGTACGCATACCCAGTATATGTATGGTTGGTTTGATATGGTGATTTGGTTTGCATGTTAGTATAAGTTCATATGTTGCATAATTGTCCTATATTGTTTTGATAATCACAGTAATTGGTTTGAAAGGTTTATAATGTGAGTCTTAAACCTATGACTCTCACCAACCGTTGTGTTGACGTTTTTAAGCATCATTTTCAGGTGAGCTTAATGGTGCTAAGATAGAGCGAAGTGGAAAGCGGCCTAGAAAGACCGTAAGGAATGGATGCTTGGAGTTATTTTTGCTTTCTGTTTGAATAAATGCGTTTTCATGAATTGTTTGGATTATGTTTTTGCATGTCATTTATTGACGAGGCCTCTTTCTCATTAATAAAGACACCATTAGATTTTGTGTATTGTTATGACACTTTGTGTCTTTGCTTTACTTTAGGGGGGGGTTATTTAATTTTAGTATTTCTCTATATGACACCATGTTGTTGTGTGTTGATATTCCATTCTTGTGTACGCCTCGCAGTTTCATGCACTTGGCGCGGGTTAGTTTGTGACAGCCAAGCCTCAAGCTTTAGAGTTTAGGGTTGTGTCATTAGCGTTTTTAAGGTGAATCCAAGGATAGGCAAAAAAATAAAAATATTTATTGAAGTGGTCAATATTAGTTAGCTACTAGGCTTAAAATTGAGTTATGGAGTTACTAAGCCCGAATCCCATACAACCCAAATCATAAATACTTGTAAATAAGCTCAAATCCATGAAATCTTTTAAAAGCTTCAAAAAAGGCGATCCTATAGCGCGCTTTATCACGCCTTATTGCGCTTTATTGCACGCCACGCCTAGAGACGACGCCTTAGCCTGTTTTGTAACGTGGAGGCCACGCTTCGCGCTATGGTGCCGCTATAGCGCGCCTTTTAGAACCCTGGTTAATAATAATTTAGTCGTATTTAATATTAAAACTCGTGTACACATGTGATAAACTTATAAAATGGATAACAATTAGTCCTTATTGAACGCATATAGTAAAAACAGTTTTTTCGGCTATTCTTACTTAAACTCATAAAGAGGAAAAGCATGAGTTGTTCGTATACGTACAACATTGTACTATTTATTTATATACATAATAATTCGTGCTTTCATTTTGATATTAATAATCTTGTGCATATATATGTTGTATTTTTAAAACAACTGTTGTATATTTAAAATATAAAGTCTAAAGGGTTATTTGTTTATTTTTTGAAGTTATTAAAAACATAGAAACTTATAAATTTACACTTAATTTCATATTATTTATTTAAATTTCAAGTTTCAACCACTAAAGTTTTATTAATTACCTCATCTTTTTTTTTAAGTTTTTGTTTTCACAAATTTGACACATATTTTTATGTGACACTATCTTCCTGGCCCATACGAGGAAGTGCTTGCTTCTTATAATGTTGGTTGTGTGTCTCCCACGACCTTATGTCAGATTGTACATGTTAGCCATTAGCGGCAGTTGAAGAGAGTTGTCCCATGCGGCCTGATAGATGCTTTACGAGGTCAGATGTGGCCTAGGTTTACAAGATCATTGTCATGTTTTGACTCGCGAACCTTTAAAGGGTGGGCTTGATCCGAGCGTGCGATTAGTGGGCTTGAGCCACTAATATTGATACGCTATTAATGTAGTTTGCCTAAATTAGCGCTAAATATAATTTAATACACATTAAGCTTGATCAACTCTAAACTTGACACCTTTTCAAAAACACACACTATATTAATTTTAAAAAACACACGTTTTGTATTTGAAAAAACACACGCTTTGAATTCAAGGGTCGAACCAGGATCACAATTTCGCCAGTATAGTTGTTTGCCGCTTATCACACAGTCAGTTTGAGTGGGTATTCGTTAAAGATTTAATAATGTAGTTTGATTGAATTATCCAAATAATGTATTAGTAAAAGAATTGCACAATAGAACAAATAAGTGTATTTGGTTTGTGAGTTTAGATTCAAATTTATCGAAATCAATTGTTTGATACCTTCACTTTAGACTCAAGTGAAAATGTAATGCCAAATTTTCAAACCCATGTGACATGCCTCGTGTAGACTTTTAACATTAATAAAAAAATCTTTTTAGATGTTTAAAATTTTTACAAACATATGATCTAACTGACTTTTTAAACATATAGGTTTTTTTACCAACATAACATATTCTTTTCTTATTTTTATTTTTAACAATAGGTTTTATAAAAATTACTTAGTTTGGCTAGGGGTAGTTACAGGGGGCATATTACTATGTGAGACCAAATGTTTTCCACGAAAACAGAATTTGGGTGTAATGATTAATTACGTTTTGTGAAAGGAAAATGGAAGAATTCGGTTGAAGATTATTTTCTTATTAATATGTATGGTCCGCAACAGCAACCTGAGAAATATATTCTATGGGATTTACTTTGCTCGTTTATTCAGAACCATCAAGGAAACTTCATTCTTTTTGGTGATCTTAATGAAGTTAGATGCGAGACAGAACGGTTTGGCTCCAATTTCTCTAGTAGCGATGCAGCGATTTTTAACGCTTTTATTCAAGATGTCGGTTTAATTGACCTCCCTATGGGAGGAAAAATGTTCACATGGATGAATAAATCCGGTTCCAAACTAAGTAAATTAGACCGGTTCCTGATCTCTAATAATGTTCTTCTCGCTCTTTCAAAACTGCAAGTGACCGTGCTTGATAGGGTTTGGTCGGACCACAACCCTATTCTTCTTCATTGTCAGAATAACAACTTTGGCCTACCCGTTCAAAGTTTATCATTCTTGGTTTGAAAGATGTGATTTTGATAACGTTGTAAAAGAAACTTGGAATTCCTTAGCTGCAAATGATGATGGTCTCTCCCTTCCTCTTCACGAAAAAGTCAAAGGTCTCAAATTGCACCTCAAGACTTGGGCTTCCCAAACTAAAGATATGTAACAAGCACAAGATAAAAAAAATCTGCTTTACTAAAGAGCTAGACGAAAAGACTAGATGCGAGTCAAGCAAGTAAAGACTGATCAAATGCTTCGTGTTATCTTTGCATGAGCTCGTAACTTAGAGAAGCTGGTCTCCATGGATTTAATCCAAAAAGCTCGAATTAGATGGGACGTGGAGAACGGGGGACGGAAAACATCCAAATTTTCATGCATTATTAACTCAAAAAGGTGAGAATCACTAATCGATCCAAGGTATCCTTCAGGAGGGAGTTTGGGTTTCTGATCCTGGTGCCATTAAGATGGCTTTTCTTGAATTTTATAAAGAGAAGTTCTCCTGCCATGACTCTCCTGTGATTTTACCATCCATGTCGTCTGCTAAGAGCCTAAGTGATTTCTGGTCATCATCTTCTAGATTCCCATGGTCTCTTTGAGGGAATAAAAAAATGCTTTGGTTTTTGGGTATTGTGGTAGCCAAAAAGCTCCGGGTCCAGATGGATTCTCTTTTATGTTTGTTAAAAAATACTAGGACATCATGAAGATCGATATCCAGAACTTTGTTATGAGGTTCTTCTCTTCTAGTTCATTCCCTCCTGGTACGAATTCTTTGTTTTTTACTTTAATCCCAAAGGTGTCTAATCCTCTTTATATTTATCCTTAGAGACATGGTCAAAAGACAATGTCGCGGTCATAATCCAATGTTTGTATGCTCTAATTCACATGACTTATGTGTTTAAGAAAGCCCAACAGAAATGGAGATTGTATTGTGGTTGTTAAGTCTCTTTTAAGCTGAAATCAATAAACTTTTCGAGTATTCTTTTGGTTTAACTGAAAACCTAAACAAATTAAAATGTCAAATGTCTTGTATTTTACCGTTGTGAAACTAGTTGCTACATATGACTCGTCGAGCCGTTGAAGGGGGGCTTTTTTGAGAAAAGGATATTAATAATTTCAACCATAAGGCCATAACTCCAAGTTGTCACTTAAAATACTCGGTATCCTGAGCTATATGATGCGTTATGGCCCTATGATACTGTCGTGTGGCTTGACACCACACCCTCATCGTGTTATATGACATTGCGTCAAAATTACTAGCCAAGCTATCCGGTAATTTTTATTTTTATCTTTTTCATATGATTTTGGGTTAAGTGTGAGACCAAAGGATATCATATATAACTTGAGTGATGGGGAAAACGTGATTTATTGTTTTGAGTTATAAAGAAAAAGTCAAAAGGACGTGACTTTTTATTTTAATAATGGATAAGACACCTCTTTATAGCACAAGGTGCAATAACGAAATGGCTCGTTAGAATTGCCTTGGCGCGAGGTGCTCCTCTTTTGCCTATAAATAAAAGCTTATTTCTCACACGTAAATCCATCATTTCTAGCCAAACGTTCTGTACATTTTCAGTATCTTTAATAACATTTTTTATCACTTTTTTTTGAACGGCTGAGATATTATTAAACTAGCAAGAAGCTAGCATGAGAAACAATTAAAAAATATAAACAAGCAAAGGATTTTGAATCCAATTGTTCCAAGACTTAGAGGCTTTCTCATGTCTATTAGAAACCCACAAAAAGAATAATAAACTACTTTGACAAATAAAGTAGATCGAATAGGGGCTTGAGCTCCAAAGATAGACTCGTTACGGAAGTTTCACAATGCCCAAATAGTCACTGGCTTCCATAATTAATTTATGCAAAGATGAAGATGTGCAGTGATCAAGCCAACCGTATAACTCTTGAATAGAGTTACATGTAGGAAACACGATGTCTACCCAATTGAAGATCTTCGTCCACAGGGTCGTCGCAAGAGGACAAACCCAAAACAAGTGATTAGTAGTTTCTGGGCTAATTGTGCAATTGGGACAAAACAAACGCACCCTTGTGTGAATTTTTTTTAAAGTTGCTTAGTTAAAAAAAAAGAAAAAGAAAGTCAAATGGGTCGGCCCAAAGTGGGAACCCGATGCTCCGGTTACTGTAGCAAGTATGTCAAAACGAAAAAAAAGTCAGATGGGCCGGCCCAAAGTGGGAGCCTGATGGGCTGATTACTGTAGCAACTACGTCAAAACGACATAGTTTTAACCGAAACATAGTATATATATATATAAATATACACTGCTTTTAATGTTTTTTCTGCGTGAAACAATATTGCAAACGAGATATGATACAAAAATACCATTTTATACCTCATGTTTTTTAGTTTTTTTTTTTTTACAATTTTATTTATATTATAAAACTGTAAAACACAGAACGCGGAACAAAAATATAAAGTTTAATAAGTTAAAATTATTCAACTGTCAAAAAATACGAAACTGGAAGTGATAAAAAAACTGTGTTGTACTGTAACCACCTGAGCAAGCTTAGATGGCCACCAATGGTAACTTAAGAAGATTGTCACCACATGTAAGAGGTCTCGGATTCGAACATCACCGTAAAGGTTTTCCTATCACTCTGAGCACGAATCACCAACAACTAACTTTCCGTTTAAAGAAAAAAAGAAAGACAAAAGAACAATGAAAATTGTTAAAAGTACAAAATACAATGGATCATGGGATACCGATAGTAGTTACCATTGCAAACTTTAAAAAGTTAGAGGAATGCTACACCCACACCTTTTTTACATAAAAAAATTCACACTCACATATGCCAAGTGACGTGGAGCAATAGAATTATATTAAAAAAAATTTTCTTACTTTCACTCCCAATAATTAACTTATACATGTGAGCGTGGATTTTTTTATGTAAAAAATGTGTGAGTGTGGCTTTCCTTAAAAAGTTTTGATACGTGGTCCACATGCCAACGACCAAAGCTGGATACGAACCTTAAACCATAAGACACGTGTACAGACCAAATAGGGCCAAGGTTGTTGACAAGGATGTTAACTTCACTTGACCACGTGGAAGCTCAAGATATGGCCAGTCACTCTAGTGAAGACAATGTTAACCAAGGTTTTGAACCATCTTTCACTAAATTACCGTTATACCCTTTACACGTGTCCAAATTTGCATATATGTTCGTCGACATGTTAAACTGTTATAAAGCGTTAAACCCAATGTTTTAAAAACCAGTTTTAAATTGAGTCGGCCGAGTCATCGGGTCATGTTTCAACCGGTTTAACCGACAGTTCAACTGAGTTTTCTGGCCAAATCCGGCTTCTGATTACCGAACCGGTTTACGGTTCAACCGGTCAGGTCAACTCAAATTTTAAAACATTGGTTAAACTAATGTAACATCTGTAATAACTTTTACATTATATTATCTTATCCAATTGACCGACCAATTGGTCATGTCATTAGTTATGAATTATTTTCTTATGAACTTGGTTTGCTTTCATATATGATTTTATGAAATCATATATGATTCGTCATACGAATCATATATGATTTTCGCAATTCGTGACTGAAACAAAATTGAAAAAAAGTTTGTTTAAATCACAAATCATATATGATTTTATGAAATCATATATGATTTTATGAAATCATATATGATCCGTTATACGAATCATATATGATTTTCGCAATTTGTGACTGAAAAAAAAATCGAAAAAATTTCCTCGAAAGTATATCGTGTCACCCGTCTACTGAAAGATAAAAAAATACTCGTCGCGATGATGTGTTTTTTGTCGTGTGACGATTTACCGTTTGTAAGATATTTTATTTTTAAAAAAGAGGTGGAAAGTGAGTTTTTTTATTTTTGATGAAAAAATAGATGGTTGAGATTGATTCATTGGATCTATGACAAATAATGGGTCTATGTTGATCTTAACTCGTTAAACTCAATGTTTTAAAAACCAGTTTTTAAATTGACTCGGCCGAGTCATGGGGTCACGCTTCAACCGGTTTAACCGACAATTCAACTAGGTTTTCCGGCCAAACCCGACTTCCGGCTACCCGATTAGTTCACGATTCAACCGGTCAGGTCAACCCGAATTTTAAAACGTTGGTTAAACTAATGTAACATCTATAATAACTTTTACATTAAATTATCTTATCCAATTGACCGACCAATTGGTCATGTCATTAGTTATGAATTATTTTCTTATGAACTTGGTTTGCTTTCAGTTATGAGAACTACGAGTAATTGTTTTTTGTGAAAAGAAACAAAATAAATACTCCTTTCGATCAAAATTATTGTTTTTAAAAAACACACGGTTTAAAAAAAGTGCATTTATTACTATTTTTTTTTTTTTGATAAAATGACAGTTTTACCCTCAACTAATTAATTAAAGTCTTCTTTAAAGTTTGTAATAATAATTTCAAACAAGAGCAATATAGTAAACTTGATCAAATTTCCCAAAAAGAAAACATAGACAATAAAAATGAGTAACAACTAAGATGTGTTTGGTTAGGGGGCATGGATGAAGAAATGACTTTCAGTCAATAAATTTATTTGATTTTGAGGTTTTGTTCTCAGAAATAGGTATGAAACTCACAAAAGTAAACATTTTTTAAAAATCCCCATTGATGACGGGTTTATAAACCCATTCACATACCTATACCTATAGTGATTTCCTAATACAAACCAAGCGTCCCTTTAGATTCATTATTAACAACAGAGACGGAGTCAGGACCAAATATGTCCGGGTGCACAAACTTTTTTTAACCGTAATATAATAGAGTTAAGAAGTGAATTAAAACGAAGATTTCATTTGAACGATAAGACTAGAAACACATTTGGATGGACTGGGTGCATTTATGATACATTTGTATAAAATTGTTGTTTTTTCTCAAAAATTAACACTACATCAAAAAAAATTCATACTGCGGGACGCTCCCTATCTCCATCCCTGATTAACAACCATTATTTGTAACTAACAGCTATATATGGTTTAAATATTATTATTCTTTTTGCGAAATGAGTCTTTTTTTCTTATACTTACCAAAGAAGAGTTGATAAACTTCCTTGAGTGAATTCTAACTACATTTCTAACCGTGGGATCTATACGTTTTTTTGATAATTAGTAGCACATTATCAAGTTGCAAGAAGTAGATTCCTACACGATTCAAACTTTCTTTTTCAAAACAAAGACACTTCCGCTAAAGAAAGCATCAAATCATAAAGTCACATGATTTAAGGACCATTAGGATATACATAAACCTGTAATTGTGATAGTTAACATCAATCACCGATATAAAAACTCAAAACATCATACTCGTCGAAGATGGACCACATGCCTCGATAATTTATCCATGGTGATAGTCGACAATCTATTCCAAATTCCACCTTGGCGTCTATTTGTCAATAACATCAATCATAATCACGGCATTGGTTCATAAACAAAGAATTTGTCGTAAAGAAACTAAAAGCTTTGAGTTTGTTTATATCTTCCAGATTATACAACCTTTAGAGTGTAAAAATTGCACGCTTAGTGATCAAATTCTAGTGCATTAAAAAGCTTCAATTGCACAAGTTATACCATGACGTGATTTTATTGCTTATTGATAAAGCAGACACTAACAGCAGTAGGTGTGGTGAAGAGTAAAATCATGTCATTTGAGCTCTACTGGGTGTCACATCATTTCAACATAACACCTCAAAATATTATTTCTCTCACAACACATCACTGCTTAGCCATTTGAGCCCACTCGCCCACAAATTTTATTTCCATTTTCCAAACAAACTAACTTTTATTATATATGTTGGTATTTAGTCGACCAACAACCCTGGTTACTAGCACGGATAACTTCGATCACGAAGAAGAACACACACCACAAGAAGTATAGATCGACATAAAATAATAAAGAAAAAGAGGCACAAGGTATAAACCCTAATCGAATTATTAGTATTGAAAGAATGAAGTGACAATATCCCTCCTCACCTCCTTTTATAGAGATGAGGAGGGAGAACAAACCCTAAAACACATGGGTTGGGCTTAAGACAGAAGTTAACCCGCGACCTTTTATTTTGATTAATAACGAACTTAACACTTGACTACATTGGACTTATGCTAAAATAAAGACGCATATATAAACATACATGCTGAACCGCATAAGATAAATCCAGGCGAGTGAATGTGAGATACTGAAGTGAACCAACAAGGCTACGATATAGTGCAGGGTCAGATACAGGGTCACCATCAGGTCCAAGTTTAGAATCTGTATCGGCTGGTGTCTTGCAGGGGTTGCAGTTCATCATGCCGGCTCGCTCAAGTACTCACTGAGCATAGTCAGACTTGGTTTGAGAGATCAAGAAATAAACCGGAGGATGTGCGCTGCGCAGAAATGCCAAGAAAATAATTGAGCGGGCCTAAATCAGCATGGAGGAACTCTGGTGTGAATTGAGAGATATTTGTTTTAATAGTTCACTAGAGAAGCAATCAAGATATGCCAATCAACAATAGAAAAAGCAAGTAGGCAATGTCATTCCCTTGTTGAAAGATAAACAATGATGAGTCTGTCCGGTTGTGCTGAAAACCAACGCGAGTGGCATAACTCGCAAAGCGCTGGAACCAAGCTCGTGGAGCCTGCTTGAGCCCATATAAAGATTTTTGCAATAGGCCACACATGATGATGATGTGTTGGACAACAATTCAGGTGTTTGCTGCATATATCAATGATCTCTGATTAAATGAACATAAGGAATGCATTCTTTACGACAAGCTGAGTAATGGGCCCATTTGGCGAGAAACTGTCAAGCTAAGAACTTTGCGGATAGTGGCCGGTTTAACAACCGGACTGAATGTCTCGTCACAGTCAATTCTTTGTTGTTGACTGCGCCCATAAGCAACAAGGCGTGCTTTATACCGGTTGAGAGAACAATCTGCATTAAATTTATGTTTAAAAAGCCACATCGAACGTACAATATTCGCATTGTGTGGTCGGGGGACAAGGACCCACGTACCATTACTAATAAGAAGCGTATAATTCGGCAAGCATAGTATGTTTACCAATTTAGGTCACGAAGGGCATGAACATGTAAGCGTGGTATGGAAGAGGAAACAGAAACGTGGCAAGACGAATTTGTGATTCTTTAAAATGATACCAAGCTTTGGAGCGAGTGGCCATGGGTGAGTTTGTGTTGAGCATGAGTTTGGGTTGCTAGGAATTAGTTTTATGAGAGCAGGTGGTTGTGCCGATGCTTAAGGAGATTGGAGTTAAAATTTGGTGGTTTTTGGGTTGCGGTGTAATGTTGGTGTGGGAGGGTCGTAGTTGTGGTAGGTTCGTTAGAGATAGTAAGATGGTGTGGTGGTTGTGTTTGAAGTAGGTAGATGGTTATGGTTAGTGTTTGAATGATTGTTTTTGGTGATGTAAAGGAGACGAATACTATTGGTGATGGATTATCGAGTGTGTCTAAGAATTGGTGGTAAAGTTGATGGTAGAACATGGTATAAGTCTCTGGTACTATTACATCGGAGGAGCATGTAGTGTGTCCAAAGGTCCTTCACAGAAAAAACCAAACATCAAATTTCAGAGAGCAAGCATTATCACGGTAAATTGAAGAATATAAATATGAGGTTTTTAATAATATTGGGTGTGACAAGAACGTTATGTAAGTAAAGAGGTTTATTAGGGGTGGGCAACATGTTATGGCCAGAGTTAATGACGGAAATGAGATTACCGTTACCAACAAGTATAGACGATATATTGCTATTATTAGAGATGGTAGTAAGTTTACCTGTGTCCGATGCAAGATGAGAGGTTGCCCCGGTATCCATGTACCATCCAGAATCACCGTAGTCTTTACACCGTCCATAGCATTAAATACTGTGGAATGAGTGGTTGCTGATCAGACATACGGCCGTAAACAACCTGACGGTCCCCCAAGTAGCCGTAAAGCGGCCAATATTATAAGCAGGTGGGCCGTAGGGCTAACACCATCAAGACCATGGCCGAGTGAATATAGCAATGTTAACATGGGCCTGTGCCAGGAGCTGACCCTAAAATCCCTCCTAGAACCAAAGGTGGTAAGGAGTAGTTGGGGGTTGTCCAATTACTAGTGCATGAGGAATATGTAGATATTACCAGGCTTTGAGGAGTTTACACCTATTTAGTGGGCATAGAAGGAGAGAATGTCATTCGGGCAACAGCATAATTCGACCAGTAGTATTATTCCATTGAGAGAAGAGCCTTTGTTGATGGTGTTTCCATTTCCATTCGCGATAAAGAACCACTCGCATTAGTGTGAACATACTTGCAACGTTCACCAAAATTACACGAACCATGCTGGAAGTTGCGACAAAGTGGTACACCGACAGAGTTGTTGCGGTTGTTTGAGGCAGCAGCAAGAAGCACATGTGGTGAGGATGGAGTTGAGTCATGAGCAACTTGGCGAGTCGAACTTTTTGTTTGAGACACTCTCCTCTAAAGAAGCAGGGATTGAGTCTGTGCACAAGTTGGTGGAGGTCCCTCGATGACGAAGTATTCCCTCCACGTCCTTCGTAACTTATCGCTGTAGCCCATTGTGCATATGTAAACCAAGTTCTTCTCGTCCATAAAGGAGATAGCATGTATCTAAGAGGTCCGCATGCGGTTGATTTGTGGAAATACTCGGTGATAGAAAAGAGCCGATTTCATTTGTACAAAGTTTTTGTCAAGCTGCATTGCTCGAGCACTCTTGTTGTCATGGAAAACATCTTTAAGTTTTCCAGATCTGATCTAGCTGTTACATTTTCTTTTTCAAACACGTTGAAGTAGGTACTTGCTGAGGGTAACCAAAATCCATAACTTAACAAGAGAGTCAAGTTTTCCCCATCTTCATGGTACGTTCTCATTGTAAGATGTTCCATGATGATGTTTTAAAACACCAAAGACTGTTGCAACATGTACATAAAAAAGTTCACGTCATCCATGAGTAGTAATTTAACTCTTGAGATCAAGTCGTTATGGGATGTAAGTTTTAAGTAATTGGTGAATGCTCGAATACTAGGGTTTTTTGTCTTCCCTGAGCCATTGTGGGCCTGAGCCATTATATTCTTATAAGGTGGGGTTAAAATCACTGGCAAACTTCTTGATTGGATTTCGCTTGGCCTATGAAACTTCATATTAACGTATAGACCCTTTAACAACCCTGGTGAGAGATTCAATTCCTCAAACCTTGCCGCATAAGTGAATCCTGCCATGTCTTCAAGGGTAACCTAAATTCAATTGATAAAACCTCAATAAGAATCAAAACACAAATCCAACTAAAGGACTGACTGTGTTTTTAAATTGAACCTGGCAATTAAAATAATACCCCAGTATCCAAACTCAAATGCACAGGGATAACTGAAAGTGGTAACAAAATAATAAACTCAAATGCACAGGGATAACTGAAGTGTTCAATCCCCTCCCCCCTCACCTCCTTTTATAGAGATGAGGGGGGAGAACAAACCCTAAAACACATGGGCTGGACTTGGGACACAAGTTAGCCCACGAAAACTTAACACTTGACTACCCTGGACTTTTGCTAAAATAAAGACTAAACACAACAATTTCCACCTTAGGCTTTATATTAGCCTACACCAACATTCAGCAACTCCAAGCAATGTTGTAACTTGAGTCCAAGTACCACCTTCGTCAAGGCATCCGCAACATTGTGTTCAGTACCCACCTTTAGAACTTTAACCGTCTTTGCTTCCGAGACCTCTCTGATAAAGTGATAACGCACATTGATGTGCTTAGTCCTTTCATGAAAAACATGATTCCGCGATAAGTGAATCGCTCCCTGATTATCACAATTAACTGCCACAATGTTAAGCTCTACGCCTAACTCTTCCAAGAGTCCCCTTAGCCAAATAGCTTCCTTCACAGCCTCCGTAAGATCCATATACTCCGCCTCTGTAGTTGAAAGAGCCACCACGTGTTGTAGCGTTGCCTTCCAGCTTACAACACATCCCTGTACTAAAAATGCGTAACCCGTGATAAACCTACCTTTATCCGGATCCTTAGCGTAGTCTGAATCAACAAAACCTGTTACGTCCACATGGTTGCCACGATTTGTCCCATACACCAAACCCACATTTGCAGTACCCCACAAATATTTCAAAATCCACTTCACTGCTTCCCAATGATTTTTACCTGGATTCGCCAAATATCTGCTAACTACACTTACCGCATACGCTATGTCTGGCCTCGTGCACACCATCAAGTACATTAAACTCCCAACCGCATTTGCATATGGCACCTTACTCATCCTTTCAACATCACAATCCTTAACCGGACAATCCTTCAACGACAGCTTGAAGTGCCCACCCAATGGCATCTTAACCGATTTCCCATTGTCTATTCTAAAATTATTCAAAATCTTAGAAACGTACCCGGATTGTGACACCCTCAGAATCTTGCGACTCCGATCCCTGACGATCTCCATACCAAGAATCTTCTTTGCTTCCCCGAGCTCCTTCATGTCGAACTCCTTTTTAAGCAAAGACTTGGTAGACCCAATCTCAGCCTTGCTCTTACAAGCAATCAGCATATCGTCTACATATAACAATAGATAGATATACTCACCTGGTGCATAACTCCTGTAATATACGCAGCTGTCGTAACTGCTACGCTTGAACCCGTTGCTCAGCATATACTCATCAAACCTCCTATACCATTGCCTAGGTGACTGCTTCAAACCATAAAGGGATTTCTTTAACAAACATACCTTGTTACCTTGTTCATATCCCGGTGGCTGCCTCATGTAGATCACTTCTTCAAGATTTCCATGTAAAAATGCCGTCTTTACATCAAGCTGCTCCAGCTCATAATCTTTACAAGAATCCATCTCTTCTTTCATAGCAGCTTTCCACTTATAATTATCTTCACAAGCAACTGCCTCTTGGTATGTCAATGGTTCATGAGTATCTTCTTCTTCTGTTGCAGCAAATGCGTAAGCAGCCATATTACTTTCATCTCGAAACCTTAAAGGTTTCGTTCTTGTCCTTCGCTCTCTATCACGAGCCAACTGATAATCTGTGAGATCCGGTGTCTGATCAGTTTCATGATCTCCTACATCTTCATCCTCGCCATCTTCCTGGCCTATCTGATCTTCCTCAGGCGTATGATTATTTAACCTTTGTAGTTCCACCTCAACCTGTAATTCCTCAACAGACTTATCACGTTCTTGTACATGACGCTTTCATTTTGATCTTCCTCAGACTTATCACCTGCACCAGAATCCTTCAACGTGTCTTTGTACATGACGCTTTCATTGAAGACCACGTTCTTGCTAGTGACTATTTTAGGTGATTCACCATCAAGCCTATATAGTCTGTACCCCTTCACACCCTCGGGATACCCTAAAAGAACGCATTTTATCGCTCTCGGCTCAAGCTTACCTTGTTTATCGTGTGGATATGCGACACAGCCGAAAATCCTCAACATCCCATAATCACTTGGATGTCCCGACCACATCTCCATAGGTGTCTTTTTCTCAATCGCTGTCGATGGTGACCTATTGATAAGATATGCGGCCGTACATGTCGCTTCCGCCCAGAAGGTCTTGGGCAACCCAGACTGAATTAATAAACAGCGTACCTTATCCATGAGAGTTCTGTTCATACGTTCTGCTACCCCATTCTGTTGCGGCGTCCCGGCAACTGTCAAATGTCTAGCAATCCCACTCTCAATGCATAGCTGCTCAAACTCCCGGTTACAGAACTCAAGACCATTATCCGTCCTCAACTTCTTAACCGTCCTCCCAGTCTGATTCTCTACTAATTGCTTCCACTCTTTGAACTTTCCAAATGCTTCGTGTTTGAACCTGAGAATATAAACCCATACCCTCCTGGAATAATCATCAATAATAGATAAGAAATACCTCTTACCTCCCAATGATTCCACCTGAGACGGACCCCATAAGTCTGAATGAACATAGTCTACCACTCCCTGAGTAGTGTGCCTTCCTACACCGAACCTGACTCGATGTGACTTTCCCAGAACACAATTCTCACAAAAATCGAGCTTACCTAGACTCTCCTTGCCAAACAGACCTTGCTTTTCCAGCACCTGTAGTCCCGCCTCACTGATATGTCCCAGTCTTTTATGCCAAACCTGTGCAAGACTGTCCTTTTCTTCAACACTAGCATTAAGCTCACCTGCCATTGCATGGCCATCCAAAGAGTATACGCAATTATCCCTTCTTGTTCCAGATAAAACAACCCTGGAACCATTAATCACCTTGACTTTGCCCGACTGCATTTTTACGGTAAATCCCTCTTTTTCAAGAGTTCCCAGCGATATCAAGTTTCTTTTCAATTCAGGAATATACCTGACATTGTTTAACACAAAACTTGACCCATCTCTCAGTTGTACCCTCACCTTGCCAATACCTCTGATTTTACACTCCCTGTTGTCACCCAACTGTACACTGCCCCCATCGCATTCTAGAAAATCAAAAAGTATATCTAACCTGGGTGTCATGTGGTATGAACATCCTGAATCCATGATCAAATCTAGCAGAGCCTGAGCCTGTGCGCTCATCACCACCATCACCTCAGAATCGTCATAAGTCGAACCACTGGAGCTTGGCTGATCATCCTTTTTGACGTAACCTGTTGACTTCTTGCGATTATTCTTCGGGCAGTTCCTCTTCAAGTGATCCTCAGATTGGCAAATGTAGCACTTGAGTCTTCCACCTCGAGACTTCGATCTTGACTTTCCCCTTGACTGACGTGAATCCCTACGATCAGTTCTTCCCCTTACATATAACCTTTCACCATCACCCCCTTCGCCTTAGACCTTTCTTTGATTTCCTTTGAATTTAGTGTGGCCACCACGTTCTCCAAAGTCAAAGCTTCCCGTCCATAAAGCAAGGTATCCACAAAGTGTTCGTATGATTCTGGTAAAGAAGTGAGTAATAATAAAGCAAGATCTTCATCCTCGAATGTTACCTCAATATTTGTTAAATCAAGAACGATTTTGTTGAACTCATCTATATGCTCGGAAATCTTTCGTCCAGCCGGCATAGAGAATGTATACAACTTCTGCTTCAGGTACAACTTGTTGGCCAATGACTTTGTCATATACAAAGTCTCGAGCTTTGACCAAACCCTCGCTGCAGTCGTCTCCCCGGTAACCTCTCTAAGAATCTTGTTACCTAAACACAAAATCACGGCACTGTGAGCTTTCTTGTTTAGCTCAGCTTTCTTAGCTCAGCATTCCGCTTAGAGCTTCCATTATACTGTCGGGTTTAAAACCCCCAGAAAGAGCCGCTTCACATGCCAAGTTGGATTAATAAAGCGCGCATCAAGACTCTCCAAAAAAAACCCGAAATATCACCCTAGTTCCACAGCACAATCGAATTCCTTCTCCCCGATGTCAAACGTGGCCCCTGTCATTCTTTTAAAAAAAAAAATCAAAAATAAATAAATTTCCCTTTGTTGATCGACGTAAAAAAAAAACCTTGTGCAGTAACCTCACAAAAATTCGAAAAACCCTCACAACAAAAAGAAAAACCTTGTGAAAACGCTACAAAAGTAACAATCCTTTTTTTTTAAAAATAATAATCACCCCAAGCTTGGCCCCCAATATATTCTTCTAAAGGGCCCCAATTGTCCCTAAAATCTGATAGAATAAAAAAAAAACCCTTTGCTTAAGTTTTATTAATCATTGCTGTAGTTTTGACTAATAAAACCTAACAACCGTGTCTTCCATCTTCTTCTTCTTTCCACTCCACCCCTCCGGTCATAGATAAACAACCGACAACCAACTTAATGGATCTTCAAATATTTCGAAGATCAACAAAAAACCCTTTTTTTTTCACAAATCGATTAACCTGCTTTGCTCCACTTAGTTCCAAACAACACCTGAACGCCAAAAAACTTGTTGTGAATTAACCTGGTAGCCCAAAGAAAACATCCTCCTTCTACCTGCCTACCTTCCAGAAATCGATACAACAAAGAACCCTTCTTGATCGAAACACTAGATAACCAGCGAACGCCGCGAACCGAGGCTCACTAGTTTTGATACCACATATTGGGATTTGATCACCTAACGACCCCTGGATAAACCTCTAGAGCGGAACTTCAAAAAACCAAGAAGGTGAAACTCCAACACACAGCAAAACAGTTTATAAAAAATATCGACAAAAAAGTAAGCACAAGGTAATTTTTTTCCTTAACCCCAAACATTGATTAGTATTTAAAAAAAAAAGAAATGAAGTACATGTCCCCTTCTCCCCCCTCACCCTCCTTTTTATAGAGATGAGTGGGATGTAGTAGAAATCAAACCTAGGACTCTATGACGGAATGAGGTTGCCGTATCAAACCTAGGACCTAATGACGGCTAAGAATACAAAGCAAATTAAACTCTATAAAAATAAATAAAAAAAAAAAACAACGCTAAGAATAACAAAGTCAAATTGAACTCTAATTACAGCTAAAATAACAAAGTAAACTAGGGCACTATTTTGGCTAATGATAAAGACTAAGCATAACACTTCATAACACAAACATTATTGTAATATTTATCAAGATCCTTACTTTACAATTACAAGAATGCTAGAACATCATACTGTTGGAACTTATGAACCTAATTAATAGATATGTCTCTTGCAAATATCCCACATTGATTGGTGACTAAATTGAAAGTAGGTATATATGTCAACACAAAAGAACTTTTAGATGTCAAGAGGTTCGGAAGCAATATTTACACTTACATATTACAACAATTTGTAACTTTCATTTAAGATTAAACTATTAGAAGCAATTTTTTCAAACTTTCTTACTAGCTTAACCAATTAGAAGCAAATTTTTATTTTCTTTTTAGCTTAAACTATTAGAAGCAAATTATTATTGTCTTTATTACTGTGAGGCACGAAACTTAGTTCAAAATTTCTTTTAGCTTAGAATTGTTAAAACAAATTAAAGTTTTCTTTAATATTATAAGGCTAGAAACTTGTTCTAAGAATAAGCTTAAAATAATTAATAGCAAATTATTGGTGTCTTTTTTTTAATTATGGTTTGAAATTTGCCCATGAATTTAAGGTCCGTGAAATTATCACGATTACGAGCTCGAGCTTTAATAAAGATTTTCTTTGAAACGTCATTTTCTGGATTAAAATTGTTCAAAAAACAAATATTTTTTTCTATAAAATATATATAATAAAAGGCCTTAAAAACTACTTAATGAACCAATGTGAGCCCGCGCAAAGTGAAACCGGCCATGACTCGAAACCTTCGAGCTCTAGCACAAAAAATATAAAGTTTGAAAACGGAGTTCGAGCTCAAGCTTTAAAATGACTATAAAACGTGTTAAAGACGAGAACTGATATGCGTGGATCCGAATACCAACTTCCTTTATAGCTTAAAAATATTGAAAACAAATTAATGTTTATCTTAGTATTATAAGGTTCGAAACTTGTCACGAACCGATCTGTGCCTGAGCATTCAAAATTGATCACGAGTCGAGTTCTAGTTAATAATATAATGTTCACAACGAGCCCGGGCATGTGAAAGTTGTTAAATTTAGCGTGGTTGTTGAATTTAGCGTTATCATACTTAATATTTACGACTTTAAGTGACGTCAAATTACAACGTATATGCCAATGTGAAGTAAACATTAGATAATATAAAAGGATCAGAGTGGTGGGTTTGGCTCATACCTTATCGATATTGGTTCTTGATGTTAAAGAAAAACAATACAAGTCCGTATTCCTTATAGAAAAAACTCGTAAAATACAAATGCAATTATTTTAATATTTTATTCGGTTCGATTTGATTCTGGCAAATTCAGTTCAGTTACAGATTCGACTCAGTTTTTTTCAATTTGATTCAATTTCTGTTTTTAGTTCCAATGAGTATTAAGCGATTCCTGAACATCCTAACCCAAAAAATGATTGAAGTTAGAGTGTGACCACATCGTGTTTTCTCTTTGGACAATTTTATGAAGGGATTCTTTTTATATTTAAAGTAGTTATATATTTAATGCACAATAAATAAACATAAAAATTACTTTAAATGCATGCCATTTTTAATTTAATAAGTCCAAGTTTCTTTACATATCCATATTGAGCATTGTATGTCAAATCCCTTTTATGAAATGAGTTTTGGGCAACTCAACAGTCTAGATCTAGATCTGACTCGGGTTCGGATAAAAATATAGCCTGGAGAAAGAATTACCGCTTAAAAAGTAAATATGAAGGATACTAAATTAATGAGAAATCCAACATGACTGTAATATACACCAAAATTAATGAGCACAACACTTGGAGAGTATGTGTTTACCAAAATAAATTTTTAATAG
>BQNB010103286.1:0-24061 GCA_026074375.1 Tanacetum coccineum | reverse complement strand
TGTTGTATTTTTGGGGGTGTTACATTGACCATAGTTTGACTTTGATAGCTTCCTTCCGGCTTTTTGTACACTCTTCCGTTCTTGTGTTCGTGTTTGCCCGGTTTTATCTTGGGATTTTTGCTTTATCCGTACCTACACAATAAGAAAGACAAAACAAGCAATATACAAGCTTTTTATGCACATTTTTGGTCTTTTAAGGGTCTACTTTGATATAAAATGGATATGTGTTTTCAGACATATCAGTGAACAATAGTTTTTGAGAGAATAAGATAGGATCTGAATTAGTCAAATGCAAAAACTACAGCCATAAGTTCTTTTTTGGTCATGGTGTATTTTTGTTGAGCAGAATTAAGGGATTTGCTTGCGAAATAGATTGGGTGAAAGTTTTTACCATCTTTTTGACCTAAGACGGCCCCTACAGCGAAATCACTTGCATCACACATAAGTTCAAATGGAAGATTCCAGTTTAGGCTTACGATCACAGGAGCACATGTAAGTTTCTCTTTCAATGATTCAAATGATTTTTGACATTCATCGTCGAACTCAAATGGAATATCTTTTTCAAGTAGTTTAGTTAGAGGTCGAGCAATTTTCGAGAAATCTTTAATGAAACATCGATAAAAACCGGCATGTCTGAGAAAGCTTCTAGCACTTTTGATATTAGTAGGGGGTGGAAGTTTTGAGATTCCATCGATCTTTGCTTTGTCAACTTCAAGTCTGGCGCTAGACACCTTGTGTCCGAGCACAATTCCTTCTTTGACCATGAAGTGACATTTTTCTCAGTTTAGGACGAGATGAGCATCTTTACAATGTTGGTTCATTTTATCAAGGTTGTTTAAGCATGTGTCAAAAGAGTTTTCAAAGACGAAGAAATCGTCCATGAATACTTTGACGGATTCTTGGATCATATCGTGAAAGATTGCCAACATACACCTTTGAAATGTGGCAGGAGCATTACATAGCCCGAAAGGCATTCGCCTATAAGTGTATGTGCCGAAAGGACATGTGAATGTTGTTTTCTCTTGATCATTAGGATTGATAGGAATTTGAAAATACCCAGAAAAACTATTGAGGAAACATAAATATTTATTTCCTGCGATTCTTTCTAGCATTTGATCCATAAAAGGTAAGGGAAAATGATCTTTTGTGGTTGCTTCATTGAGTTTACAATAATCGATGCATACTCGTCAACCCGTAATGGTTCTTGTTGGAACAAGTTCATCATTTTCGTTGGTGACAACTGTAATACCACCTTTCTTTGGTACACAGTGGATAGGACTACCCAAGGACTATCGGCAATTGGATAAATTATACCGGTATCCATGAGTTTCATGATTTTGTTTTTAACAACTTCTTGCATGTTTGGATATAACATTCTTTGTTTTTAGACAACTGGTTTCTTATCATCCAGAAGTTGTATCTTATGTTTGCAGAATGATGGGCAAATACCAGGAATATCTGTCATTTTCTAAGCAAAGGCTTGTTTGTGCTTTTTAAGGATGGATATAAGTTTGTTTTTCTTTTCTTTCGATAGCTGAGATAATATGATAACAGGAAGAAAATAGGGTTCTTCCAGGAATACATATTCCAGATTATCAGGAAGAGGTTTAAGTTTGAGATCCGTAGGAGGTTCTTCAAGAGATGTTTTGATTTTATAATCTGTGTTGATAGTGATTTTTTCGAATGGTGGATCTTCGATGTCGGATTCAAAGTTAGAGTTTTCATCGGCAGTCATTGCCATGAATTCTTCAAATTCAGCAAAGATTTCTTCCTCAAGAAGGGTTCCTTCAATGGAATGAAGAATTTTGCTACCTTCGTCTAGAAGGGCGTCAAAATCTTCTTCTAAGATTTTATCGATGACATTGATACTGAAACAGGTATCATCGTTTGAATAGGAGTGTTTCATTGTAGAATCGATATTGAAGATCATTCGTTCAGTTCCAACTCTAAGGTTGAGTTGTTTCTGTTTACCTCGAATTACTGCATCAGTAGTGTGAAGAAATGGTCATCCCAAAATGATAGGAACTTTACTATCTTCTTCCATTTCGAGAATGACAAAATTAGCAGGAAAGGTAAATTTACCAACTTCAACGAGCATATTTCATCTATTCTAATAGGGTATTGGAATGATCTGTCGGCTAATCTTACGCTCATTTTGGTAGGTTTAAGAGTTTCGAGTGATAATTTCGCATATAGTGAATATGGTATAAGGTTAATGCTAGAACCAAGGTCGGGTAGGCATTACAGGAGAAAGTTTTGTTAAAATTGCATGGAATAAGAAAACTTCCGGGGTCTCTGAGTTTAGGTGGAACTTTGTTTTGGATCATCGCTGAACTTTCATCGCTTAAGAAAGCGGCAGAGATTTGTTCGATTTTGTGTTTGTTGCTTATGAGTTCCTTGAGAAATTTTCCATAATTAGGCATTTCGGCCAAGACATCGATAAGAGGCACATTGATTCGAACTACGCGGATCATGTCAAGAAATTTTCGGTATTGGGCTTCCATTTTCTCTTTCCTAAGACGTTGAGGATACGGGATTTTTGGTTTGTATGGTTTGGGTAATGGAGTTTCCTTGACTGGTTTTGGATTTTGAGTTTTTGGTTGTGGTGTAGATTCTTTGTCTTCATCATCGCTATCAAAATTGATAGGAGTTTCATAATATTTTTGTTGATCATTTAGGTTGACTGGTGGGTTGTAAGATTTACCACTTCTTGTGGATACGACATTCACATGCTCATTGCGAAATTGTGGTGGTTGGTACGCTTTGGAATTGTGTCCTTTTGGGTTTAGTTAAGTGTTACTAGGAAGAGATCCAGAAGGTCGACCATATTGCTTGTCAACAAGTCTGTCAAACTTGGTTTCAAGATTTTGAATTGAAGCTTGATGATTTTTGGCAACGGTTTCGAGCTGGGTTTTAAGATCCATGAATATTTCTTTGACAAAAGCATTGGTCGATTGCTGAGATTTCATGAAATCATTGAATTGTTTCTGAAGATCATAAGGTTTGTCATCAGAATTGGATCGGTAGTTGTCTCGGTTATAACTACTTCGTTCGTTTGAACGTCAATTATCGCGATTCGAGTCTCGGTCACAGTAATCATTGTAAAAACGAGTCTTACAGAAAGTTTGCACAAATTTGGCTTCTTCTTCTTGGGATATAGGTATATCATATTCATCAAGATCGGGTTTTTGTTTTTTTAGCATGGGTTTGGAGTTCTTTATACTGAGCATCTATTTTCAAGGTCATGGCATCCATTCGGGCCATGATTTTGTCAGTATTGGAATTACTGTTGCCTTCATCGGCGAAAGCAACGGTTTTCTTAAGAGATGGTTTGGGTTTTTGATTTTTAGCCCAGTCGAGCTTGAGTAAGACTTTGTCTTCCAGAAGCTGATAAGCTTGATTAGGTGTTTTATAGAGGAAAATACCACCAGTTGCGGCATTCAGAACTTCTTAGATTATTTCGCTTAGACCATGATAGAAGATTTTTATGATATTGCCTTTGGACATATTGTGACCATGGCAGATTCAGAGCATTTCTTTCATACAAAGCCAGGCATCGGTTAGAGATTCGTTCTCATGTTAAGAGAAAGCTTAGATTTCTCCCAGGAGTCGGTCGAAAAGAGTTGGGGGAAAGAATCAGCTAATGAAAGCGGTTCGAAGTTTATCCCATGTTTCAATGGTTCCTTTATTGAGTTCATCCAACCATGTTTTTGCTTCCCCAGTAAGGGATAGGGGAAACATCATTAGGCGAACGGCTTCATTTTTGGTATCTTAGTATTTAAACATATCGCAGATTCTGAGGAATTCATGAATGTTTTTATGAGGATCGGTTTTGGTTCTACCATTGAATTGGTTTCCTATGACAAGGGTCAAATGGTTACCTTTGATAGCAAATTTGTTAGCAGTTTCAGGAATAGTGATCGCGAAACTGGGAGTCGGAGCGACAACACAGTTAGCAGCCCACATGGGTTCATCATCCATTGGATAAAGATTTTCAAGAGTAACTAGAAAGTAACGGAAGTGGTTGATGTCGACAATTGGCAGATAGACAATTCTTGGGTTTTGTGGTGGATTGTTTCTTTGATCGAATGGAACTCTTATGTTTCATCGATGACGTCTTCGATTCAGAGTACGTTCAGGCTTAAGTAATGGTTCAACAAGTTCAGAATTGGAAGCACGTGTATGCATCCAAAGGAGAAATTGTTTGCGTCAGTTTGCCAAAAAACTGTACGACGATTTAAAAAAGAGGGGGGAGTTAAAATAATTTTCTAGAGTTTGACTACAGAACAACTAAGAAATCCCCGACAGCGGCGCCAAAAACTTTGATGTGTTTCAAAAGCTTTAAATTTATAAGATTGAACATACTGGATATTTATATGGAAACACACGGGTAAAAGTATAACCCACGTATGCAGTATAATCTTTTTATGTAAGACCAGGTCGTCCACAGGGAGGTAAGACGGTCGTCCAAGGGAGGGATTAGAGTAGTGTCTCAAATAACAGAAGGAATAGACTTTAAATAATTTGGAAAATAATTTTTGTTTTACAGAGTTGATAAAAAGTAGACTACTCGATATTGAAAATAACTTATAAGTGTTGGAACAGATTTGACCATAAAGATGGGACTTTAATTTCATAAATGGATTTCTCATCAGAAAACGTTTTCACAAATTAATTGGATTACTTAAGACTTATTATTAGTTAACTAGATCCAAATGTGTCACTCAAATAAATTCGGTTTGGGTCCAGTTATATCAAAGCTTATTTTGTTTATCAATTTATGAAGTGGATTTATCGGCATAAAATGTTATAGACCATAGACAAATCTTTAAAACCCACTATAGATCATATGGGTCTTTTGAACCTATAGATTTGATTATATAATCTAAGTTGATAACGCAAAAATAGATAAGATAAGAATATAACTGGTTTGCAACATAAGTGAAGATTAAAGCGATCACGTTCATACCAAACAACTTATTACATTCTTATAACTTCACCGAGGCAGTCATGTGAGGATTTAGCCTCTCATAGGTAAGCGAGTTCATAACAAAAAAGTACACTTTAACATAACTTCCATTATTTCTAAAACTAAGTAGAAATTTGTCTTCGTTCTTGACTCGTTAGATAGTTTTGCTTCAAAGATAGATGGTTTCTTGGTGAAAGGGAAGTATGTGTGTGGAGATGGTTTGTAGAATGAGATGGATAGTGAGGAATGAGTGCTTTAAGGATGAAAATTCATCCTCAAGTTATAGGCAAGTTTGGGTTACTTAGTGGGCGGGATTTTGGGTGTTAAAGCGATAGCATTTATGGCTTTACATGGAAGAATTGCGGCGCACTTCCAAATAAGTGGGCGGTTTTGAGGAGTTATTGCGATAGCTTTTAATAGATTTTAATTCGTCAAACTTTGGGAAAAAGTGCGGTGGTCTTGGCTTTCAGATAGAAAGTGCGGCGCTACAATGTTATAAGTGACGGCGGACTTCATGATACTTAGCTAGATATCTTTCTTTATTTGTTATTTTACTACCAAAGGTATAGATTCTATGTGTTGGGCCTGTAGTGTCTTCAAGTGAACCTATAAGCAATTCAAGCTAATTAAATACCAAAAGTTTACGAGAAATGATCAAAATACATATATAATTGTGAGGTCATTAAAAATGAGTGTACGGATTATGTGGTTTATTATATGTAGTCAATAGTTCTTTATTTGTTTAGAAAAAAAATAGTTGTAATAACGGTAATAGATGCTAAAATAAGAAATAGCATAGTTGCCAAAGAATAGGGACATGAAGAAAAAAATAAAGGAAGGGAGAGCTCCCTTACTTTTCCTATATAATAACCCATTCTAATCATCATTTAGAAGGTGATGCCTTGTATAAACTTTTCCTTTTTGCCTCCATTTGTATAACATTTGAAATTTAAATACTTGGTCATCCTTCTATTTTCTCTCCAAGTTCCATGGTTGATTATGTTGATTCAAGATAAACAAGATATCAAGAGGTATCATAGCCATTAGGGAATTCGAGTGATTCGATTTGTGAGCTTTTTTACACAGTACGACAACCTCGTCGATGACATTCGGTGACAATTTGGTTGAGATATTTCGCTTTCGAGTTGTGTTTTGACAAGCGATTTCGAGTATTTGGAGTTATCGAGTGTTACTTGAGTTATGGAGATTGACATTTTTCTTTAGTTATTTTAGGTTCTTGGGTGTGTTTCTGCTTCTTAAATTGGGTCTTTCTATTTTTGGTCATTTTTTTATTGTTTTGGAAGTTTCAGTATCCTAATTAGTTTACATTTGATCGAAATTTATTGTATAAATAGATATATACGCATTTTCGGTTCTACGAAAATAGTTATTAGGACGGTTATGATAAACTCGGGTCTAAAATATCTAGTTTTATACGTTTTTCGCATATTTTTGGTTTTATCGAAAGTGTATAATAAGGACTTAGTGATTTGCCCTCTCGAAAATAAGCTTACAAAGTGTTAAAACATCACAATTTCACGGTTTTATCATGAATTGGGTTTTTTTGAAAACAATTCGTCAATTTTAAAAAACTTGGAGTCAATTCGGTTCTATCGATATAGTTTGACGACTAATATGTTGTTTTGGATTATTCAGTCATCATAAAATTCGGTTCTATTGAGTTTGTGGTTATTGACAATTCTTAATCAACGAATTTTTCAAAACTCGGTTCTATCGAGTTTGAAATAATCGATTTCTGGTTCTTAATCGAGTTTGTGGTTCATAGCAATTCTGAGTTTAATAGGTTTTAAGAGTACCTAGTTTATTAGTATTCTTTGACAGAGTTTTAGTTCTTTCCGAGAAGTGTACCGAGTTTCAGGCTACGTGATATCGAAGTCGTTGTTGTCTGGAATTTGACAAATTGTTACCTGTTTGGAAATTTTCACCAAAGACTCACTCATTTGTCTAATAAAGATCCAATCTTTGAATCATAAGAAATGTCAACATCCAAAACATATCAACAATCCCTCGCTGATGCCGGTACGGTTCTGAGACTAGGCCTCCCATGCTTGAAAGGGGTAGTTATATACCATGGGCAAGTAGATTTAGACGGATATCTATTCGAAAAGAGGGAAGAAAAGAAAAGTGGCTTAACAAAGCGCTTGATCATAGGATCCTTATACGTTTGGAAATGTTCATTCCAAACAATTTTACAGTTCTGTAATTGTAACTGCTAGGATTTAAAGGAGATGAGTTATTGTCTAGGTGGTGAGATGAGTCCTAATCTGATTCTTTCTTTTATTCCAAATGAATTATAATTCTGTGGATTGGCTCTGTACTTTGGCCAAGACATGTGGAAAAAGAGTTTGCTATACGTCTTATAAGGGAATATAAAAACAAAGTTGATAGAGAAACTCATTTTATAAACGATTTGATCAGTTTGTTGTTGAACCAGAGGAAGCACTTGTTTTAGTTTACAATCATTTTTCAGTTAATGAATGATTTGGAAAGAAATGACATGCATTTTCCTTATTGTTACAATGTTAAACACATGTTTCTGAATAGCTTGCAATCGTATGTGTTGAAAATATGTTATCCATGTTCGTCTTGCTAAAATGTTTGACAGTGGATACGTTTGATTTATCTTTTTATTATTTCAGAAATTCGAGAAACTGGTTAATGTCTACAGAGCATAAGGAAGTTATAGAAAATTTCATGATCCTTTGGCTCTCGTAGAAATACGGGATTCATCTTCTGAAAAGTCACGTCATCTTATTTATGTGACACATCCTACGTTGTTGTTGATTTGAAGATGAGTACGCAAGATGATGTTCAACCATTCATGAAGAATCCTCTTAGACATCTGCAATGTTGTTACATGCTCGAGCATTACTCAAATTTTCTACTCACAAATAATCGTTCTTCGAACTTCATCCATTACCAAAACCAAGCATCATTTAAGAGGGATCGAATGCTCCAAATGAGGTCAGAAAATGTTCAAGGACTCTTCGCACACTCGTTTTTTTAAAAACACTTCAATGTTAATGTACAACTGTAGTGGAAAAGTGACCTTATGTCTAGAGAATTGTCCAATGCTCCAAGTGTTAGGGACATCGAACACTTAATTAATGGAACGAAATGTTGCTGGCAAATCGGATGAAGTAGATGGAGTAATTACCTTTACCGATGAGCGAATGATTTTTCTCTCTTTGCTGATGCTTCAATGGATGGAAGAAATGAATAATACTCCAGTGCAAACATATGCTATGGGCCATAATTCAAACCAGCTAATTATACTTATGATGCTGGGCAAGCTATGATTATGCATTTATAAGTGAGGGTACAATCTTCATTTCCAACAATGAAATGAAGAACAATTTGTATCCATCTCATACTAAAATTATTAATAGTACCATGTGTAATGATCAAAATTTATAGTGATATTATATTTTGATTCACCCAAATGGGAATGTTTAATAGTGGGCAGTTTTGAAAAAGATACACTTGTTCCTGATCTATGGGTGTTAGAGCAATTAGCTAGTAATGCATATCGGTAAGCTTAATAAACAACAAATTTTTTGCTCAAAAGTTCAAAAACAAAACAGAATTTGACTAGTCAGCTTGAGTTGTATAAGGAAAGGTTCGGTTTTGGAAAAACATAAATACACATATATTTTATATCACCAAATTTCTTAAGGATCTTAAACGCGGAAAATCTTTTTAGTCAACAAGCCAGTCTCAATTTGTTCTGTGATCGAGTATCATTCGAGATCTAGAAAAAAAAAATAACGAGATAAATTAGATTTAGATTGTCAAGATTACAAACGGAAAAAAATGAGAACCTTCAAACAGACTCATTTAATTTTTAAAGGGCAGATGAGTGAAACAATAGAGGATAAAATATCAGACACTGTTCTAATCTTGAGGCTCAAACTGAAAAAGAATGTTGAATTTAATCTTTGAAACTTGGCAATTCATTACAAGGAATGTTTATGCTTGGACCAAAGCCATTGTCTGTGTTTGATCAGCAATTAAAACATGGTTTAGGGTATTCGAATCCTTATACACTCAATCAAGCAATTTCTTAATGTTACAAAGAATTTCTAGTGAGGATATTACTAAAAATAGAACGAGAGAGCTAAATCCATACTCAAAAAAGCAAATCAAAAGTGTGTTCTAAAAAGAATTGCCAGAACACACAAAAAAGATAAATTAAAAAGAAATATTCGAATAAGGCGTATGGCATGTGCTTGAAAAAGCAAGAACGAGCACATGAGAAAGAAACTAATAAAAAATATGTTCAAAAATGGAATTGCCAGAACCTTTTAAAACAGACTGAGTGGAAAAAAGACAAAAATGCTCAATGAATTATTTGTTATCTAACCTTCTCATTTTATTCATTCAGGTAATCATCATGGCACAAAACAACATTGTGCAGTTGAAGTTCATCCAGTATGAATGTATCCTCCAACAATACGATATGATATTATGGAGCCAACAAGAAGGTTGATCTGATACAAGTGCAATGTCCACCCGAAAGCAAAATACTGACAAATATCTGTAGGTCCTAGGTTTAGGATCTGACTCGCCTTTGTAAGACAATAGATAACTTTGATAAATCCAAATCAACTATATGAGAGACACTAACTATGAAAATCAAGTGTTAATGCAGAATCTTAACACAAGAGTAAAGAAGAAACGACAACCAATATAATTTACTATACAAGCTTATGATTCTATAAATTTCTCAAAGCGGTGTTTTTATACCATTGTGCTTCGGGTTCCTCTTATACACCAAGGAAAACCCATAATGGACTTTACTACGTGTTGAAAGGATAATAATATCCTTTACTAAGATATCTCCTTAAGATATCTCCTGAGATAATATTAACCTATTACTTTTCTGGTCATAAACAGACCTTAACTAATGTACAGCCTTAACACGTCAATACTAACTTTAGTTTCTGCTTATAAGATACAGTACTAACTAAGTACTACCAGACATAATTAGTACTGTCAGTTTTATCTTAATACTAACAGACCTAACTATAAACTTACCGACTTAATGTTATACTACCAGTATTAAGTCTGTTTACAATCTATATTTCCCAACAATCCTCCCCTAAACTTGATCTTAATTGTGAAATTCAAGTTCCTTCAAACCTATTCTTGATCTTTAAATTCTTTTAAGCTTTAGGATCGTTGTAATAGAAATCTTCAAGTTGTTCGCTTGATCTGCAACAACTTTCAAGTCTTCTCTTGTATCTTTGAAGGCAAACTATTCTTAAAGGTCTTCAGCAATCCTATTATATCAGCAACTTTGGACAATTTTGTACATTCAATCATAGAGTTTTAGTCTATTCCCTCATCACTTCCAGTTTCTACTGTATTATTTTTATGTGTTAACTCTTGTGAGAGGTGAAATATAGAAAATTTAAAATGGATTTGATGTCCACTTTTACCTGTTTAGCAAGTTAACTTTGGAGTAGTACAGTCTTTGGCCAACCAAAAAGGGTATGTCCCAATGGTCGTTAACTGAAAACCATTTCAACTCTCTAGTACTTGAAAACATTAGGTAAAGTTGCATACATATGGTTTTTGGCAAACCTTTTATAGCCATCACGGATTTGATATGCCTTTATCTGTACCCATTGCTTTGGGCTAGTCATCTTTCGCACCTAGATAAAGGTAAATTCCAGGTGGATTGATGACCATATCCAACTCTTTGTACATGAAAACTGGTGAGTGATATACCATGCCTTGTGGTAAAGTGTCAACCATATATATGGATTGGCAAATTGTCTTTACCATAAGCAATTAAGTTCTTATGGGACTAGTTATGTTTTTCTTACAGCCTTTACACAAGCCATAAACTTGTGGGTAGAACCAACTATTCACCTATAGACTGATATGGTGAGTTGAAAACCATACACAATTATTTGCAAGTTGTCTACTTAGAACGAATTTGATGATAGTCTTTCCAGCGAGCCGTTTTGCTCTTGGATACGCCAGTCCTTTTGTTGGTTAAACATGGTGAACTGATAAACCCATTTGGTGTGTTAGTGCATTGCACCTTCAACAAGTGTTATCACTTTCATCTTCTATCCTAGGCTTTCAACCTACAAAACTCACTACTTTCTAATTGCCAGTTGTTTTTCCTCATTTCAACAATCGATAGCAAATCTCATCATCTTTCCTTCCAATGCTTCTTTTTTAACATAGTTTGACATATCAGCAGAATAAAGAATACTTTCTTTCAGACAACATATACACTTTCCATGGATTCTATGTCTCATGCATGTACCTAAGGTATATAATCTCCAATTTATAATTCTTTAGTATGTCTTTTTCACTCTCATATTGAATCTGTTGCTAAGAGCGTTCTTCAAAAAAACTAATTCTTAAACATTTCCAAAAAATCCTTTTCTAACTTATCCCTCTGGTCTATTAGTCCTTTTTATTCATAACAATTCCTAATAATCAGTAAGATATCTCTAGATATTGATTTCAACATTGCACCAAAATTTCAATAATATTATATGTTCAGTACCATCTTCCCTAAAACTATTTGGTACACTCCTTTTTCTCCTTGCTTATAATCTTACTAGGTAGCTACACTTAGGTGTTTACATATACAGGAACAGGGAATACTTGAGTTTCAGTACCTAGGTGGTAGAATTCTGCTCACACCTTTTATATGACTCTTCCTGAGTCATTCTTATCAACACTTGTATGCATTCCTTTCTGCCAATTGCTTTTCTCTCTTTCCAGACTTCTTTGTTGAGTCATCATCCTTTGCTCTATCTATATTTTTTTCTTTCAGTCTTTTTGGAGTCTTAGTCTGAAGCTTTTTCACCAAAATCTTTTCAAACTGGGCTTTTATGGCTTCAAAACTTATTGGAGCAAAGGACTCAACCTGTTTCACAAGCTTGTCAAACTCTTCCTTGACTTCTTCAAAACTTAATTTCTTCAGCTGAGTTAACTTCCATCGTCCCCCTTGATTCTTCAAGTAGTTCATCATATAAGTCTTCAGCTGTGATTCGGAGTCATGGGCTTGTTTCTGTTTGGTTTGGCTCTTTCTTCAGCAAAAATACTTGTTCTTTGAGTCACAGAGATCAAACCATTCTTTTTGTAAAATCTTTCTCCTTGTATGTTAATTCTAGCATGCTTTTTGAAATCTGCATTAGCTTCAAGCTTTTGCTTAATCACAATCCAATATTCATTGTGTTATTGCTGAGCCTCAACTACATTGAGCTTTTCATTGTCTTCTGTTGTCAGTTACACTCTTCTTCTTTGCAATTCTTTGTGCTAGGAGAGATTCCAAATGTACTTGCGTAGCCTCCTGCTTCTTTTGTAAGGAATCCAATCCTATTGCTTCTGCAAGGCCTTTTACTTCTTTGTTAGTATTTTTATTTTGACTTCTTTAGAGTCTCTTCATGATCATATGGAGCTTTCCCTTCTGTCTTTATCCTATATCTTGACCAATCAGTACTAACTTTTTCATCACTAGTACTAAGTGTTCCTCACCTGACTAGTACTTGTGTAATGCTGCCTCAGTATTAACTCCATGCACAGTATTAACTTGTTCAGCACTAGGAGTATTAACTTGTTCAGCACCAGCATCAGTTCCTTCTTGAAAATCCAAGCTTGAAACTACCTTCTTTCCCTTAGTTTCTTTTCTTCTCTTGTATCTCCTTCCCTTGTCAATGGACCTTGACTTTAAAGAGGTTGACCTTTGAGAGAGTTTTGGCTGCTTTAAAGAGTATTTGGACCTTATTGCTTCACTTGTTCCTCCCTGAAGTATTGAACTTTAGTTGTGGAGGGTTAACCAGTCCTTGTACTGAAGAATCATAGCGGATCATCTTGACTTGTCTCCCTTGAAGCTCCTTAGGTTCTTCTTCCTCTGAAATCTGTCAAAAACCAAATTCACTCCTTCTTTTATAAACTCCTTCCAACTTCTTCACCTTCTTGACTAGCTTTTATTGCATTTCCCATGGTCTAGCTGGTTTGTTGAGATCCATTTCCAGGCTATCAATTCTTGAAAATTAACTTAGGAATGCTGAAGGGCATCATCAGAGGCATGTGACTTGAAGCTGTTCTTGTGGAGGTGAGAAGCGTTGGTGGACAGGAGAATTGCTCTGTATAGATGTGCTCATTTTGTGTAGATTCATTGTTAAGTATTGGTGTAGGTGAAGGAATTAGGTGGTGGTGTAGGGATTGTGATAGGTGGTGGTGTTGGTGTTGTGATAGGTGGTGGTGTAGGTGTTGGAATATGTGGTGGTGGAGGTGCTTGAGGTGATGATGAGGATGGTTGGGATTGAGCTTGAGCAGCATGTTCTTGTCCTGCATTAGGAGTTTCGTGGGCAACAAGTAACATAGAAGGCTAATAAAGGTCTTGTGCCTTTGAAAACCCCGTTTCATATCCCAAAGATCTTTTGGTCAGGCTGCACAGCGAGATAAGGTGTTTGTTTTATGTTTGAATATTCAAAACCATTTGGCAAAAAAAACGGGATACATCAAAAAACTTTTTTGCTCTTAAATTAAGCCACCATACCATCAAAATAAGCTTAGAAAATTATAAACCTCTGACCAGTGGATAGACAGATCCAAAGAATAGCTAATATTGATACAATTGTCCATCCACCACTTTTAGAGCTTCTAGAGTGTAAAAGAGGGATTGGACTAAGTAAGCCATTAGGCGTCCTCTTTTGCTGAAGAACTTTTCCAAAAAGGTAAAGGTTCCTTCAGTGGGATACCCATATTTGCCCCATTCCCTCAAAAATGGTCAGCATTTAGGCTACATTGTAATTCTACGGCTCATATAAATTTGGATGTGAATCCCTAATTGACGCCTCAGAGATTGTGTACCATATGGTATCAATGGTTGCATTAATTTTCTAAGACCTATCAGATCGAGTATTGGATATTGACTCTGCCAAAATTGTTTGACAAGGGAATCATAGATAGTTGGATTAGCGTTAAGGCATACTAAGGTTAGAACACTCGAAGTAAAATCCTTCATTATCTTCACGAACCCTGCACTCTGTCAGGCTTTTTGCGCTAAAAACCCCACTTGATTGTGTTTGTCACAATACTTTAATTAAGCCATTGGACAATCGTATGTAGATACTTAGGTTTTTATGTGAGTGTTATTGTAGATGCTGGTAACAGAACTCTTGACTATTTTTGTTATAAAGGAAATTTTTACTTTGCAAAAGAAAAGGAAGATAGCAATAAAAATATAAGTATGAAAGAGAAATCAAACTTTAATCTATTATAGGCTAACTATGTCGTGCGATTATTGCGCCGTAAAAATCCTTACGGTAACATTTTAAACTGTGATAAAATAGAAAAAGTCAAATTTCCGCACCAGATTACAATAACCTACCAGTATTAATAATTTACACTACCAGACTTAATTTTGGTCAATCCGAATTTAAGTAAGATAACCCGAATTAACCACTTGTCAAACCAGAGATTAAGTATGTATGAATAATGTATTATCAGTTAAAACCTTGGCACTCTTTCCCTTTTCATTTTTTTCCCCCATTTTTTTTTTCTTTTTTGGGGGGGCTATGCCTGCAAAAGTATGTCTTAAACAAAGAAATAAACAAATGCAAAGATTGTATAACAGATAATTAATAGAAAACTAACTACCCGAAATAACTTATTTAACTACAGTATTACCTAACACAAATTAATATGACACACTAACAGTATTAACCAACCAGTATTAATTGGAACATACCAGTATTAACACAAAACATAACTATAGCAGTTTAAGATTACTTAGTACCAGTATTAATACAAAACTTACACTAACGCCTCCCCTTAACATGTTGCTGTGGGGTGATCATTACAATGCTAAACCACCAAGTAATTAAACCGTGGTCCATCAAATGGTTGGTATCCTACGACAGGTCTGCGACATTTTAGTCCTGTGTGGATCTTCTCCACACTTATGAGCTTCTTCTATAACAATCTCTTATGAAGTGGTGATGAATCTAGAATGTGCTTGGTCTTGAATGATAGACTGGGTTTCTTCACAATCAGAGTTTGTGCTTTCATTATCAATGTGGGATTTGGTTTTATGAAGTTTAAAACTAGTCCAGCAAAAATTGATTTTGAACACAAGACTTGTCCACAAGCAATTTGCAGCAGCTACTTATTCAGCTCAGTTTGTTGAGATGGCTACAATTGTCTGTATTTCTTACATTGCCATTAAAGATAAGTCTTTGTCCAAGAAATTGACAACCCTCCCTGTTGTGGAATTCCTGTCAAGTTGGATCATCAATAGTCACGATCATGGGAAGGCTTCACAATTCAACTGGTGATTCCTAGGATACATAGCCCAAGTTGGTTTTTTCCTTGAGATACTTGACGATTCTTGACAGCATTGAGATGACGAAGTCTTTGGTAGTTTATGAAAACGTGAACAAACACATACTGATACATAACTATAGGTCTAGATGCAGTTAAGTCATAAAGGGAAACCCATCATTGATCGGTTCAAGTTACATCACATCAAAAGCTTCCTACATCCTTTGTCAAAGAGGAAATTGGTCATCCATTGGAGTCGATTGCAGCTTTGACATTCTCCAAGGTCAAATTTCTTGAGCTTTCTCAGATACATACTTGTCTTGAGATATGTAGATTCACTCCTTGTTCTGCTTGACTTGTATTAGACCTAGGAAAATGTATGTTTCCATGGAACTCATTTGAAATCTGCTTTGCATCAAGGCTCAAACTCATCACTACCAAGACTTGTTGGTATAGAACTACATAAATGATATCATCATCACATACACTTGAAACCAACATGTTTATCCTTTTTGTTCCTTCTATTGAATAACGTTTGTCAATGTGCCCATCTCTTGTTCCATGCTTCTCTAGGAATGGTGACAAACAGTAGCTACCAAGCTCTAGGGGCTTGGTTGCAATTCCCATATTACATGCTTTGACTACCTTATAAACCTTGTAGGATGATCAGGATACAACAAAACTTGAGCGTTGCTGAAAATAAAACCTCTTCATCTATAGTGTCCATACAGCAAAAGTACCTTTTAACTTCCATTTGATCAAAACTATGATACCCTAAATGAGGCAAAGGGCCAAACACTACCTGATAGCTTCTATTCTTCGCACATGCGCAAAAACCTTCATCATGTCAATCCCTTTTCCTGGGTGTACTTTGGGCCTACCAATTTGTTTGTTCCTCACCACCACACTATTTTATCTCTTTTATTTTGTTAGACCCCCACTTGGCTCAATTCACATTCATTTCCATGAGGTAGGTCTACAAGACCCACACTTGTTGTAGATTGAATTGTAACAGTTCTTCTTGCATGGCTTGAACCCAATGTATCTTGTAAAGTTCAGCAATCTTTTTAGGTTCCTTGAGATAGAAAAACATGCAAACAACACAAATGCTGATGCTTGATCTTTGTGACTTGTTTCTTGCTGTTTTTATAGTATGACTGCGAAGAGCATGAGATCTGATTGGTTTGCACTTTGCTCCTAGTTTGCACGGCTGACTTAGGATCACTAAGTATTTGACTTTTTGGGTGAATATTATGAATCCTAAGTGTAGGAGTAGGACTAACTTCAATTTTGTTGGAGCACTGTTTGGAAGTCAGGTTTGGCACCACCTTCTTTATCATAGAGCTCATAAAAAAAATCATGTTCTCATGCTTATTTGTGAAAGATTTCGAGCTTTGGCATAGTGAATCTCATGATCAAGGGCCTACCAGGTATTAACATCCATGACCTACAGGTATTAACTGATGGTAACGTAATGGTAGTGTTGTTTTCAAGTTGACTTTCCTCTAAATGCTTTAGGGCCAATTTTTCTTCAGATCTCTTCCTAAAGCTTTGAATCGATAGGATTTAGTAGAGAATCTTATCTCTATTTGAGTTCTGTCATGGTCTCCTCTGGCTTTAAATTTTTGGAAGTTTCCTGGATATCATCTTTTTCTTCAGGTATATACAGACTGAAAGGCACAACTATTAATCTCTTCTTCCTTATCTTTTGCTTCAAAGCAATTGAAGAAACCTGCATTGTTAGTTACCTTATGTAAATACCTACATGGTTAGCCTGACTTCTCCAAAGATACATGGATCTAGTTATAGAGTCAGTAAGATAGTAAATATCAAACATCATCTATATCCTACTCCTTTGATCATTGGTCTTTTTTCTTTCAAGAATAGTAACAAGCAGATTAACTTCTACTCTGTTGGTGACTAGATTGTAGTAAACCCTATAGGCTTTGCTGTTTTTAAAGAGATAAAACCAACTAAGAATCCTTCATCAGATTTTCTATCAAACTTTCCACGCACTAAGAGTATCTAGGATTGGTTACATGGGGATCAACTCCAAAATGTCTATGTAGCTTATAATTGGTTTTGGACAAATAAAAGCTCATATGGAGGTCTTGTGCTTGAGGTTTGGTTACTCTTACCCTATTGAAAATATAGCAGCTATAGTACTAAATGCTTCAAACCCAAATACGGTTGGTTGGTAAAGAGTGATCTGCTAGCATAGTTCTAAGCAGCTCAATTAGGGTTACTATTTCATACTTCAGCAATCCATTTTGTTATGGAGTCCTGGCATTCACATTAACTCTTGTTTTTTCCCTTGTTGCCCACAAAATTTTCAAGATATCTCTATTCTTAAATTCAGTGCCATTATTGACCTAATGATTTTAACTCTTGGATGACATAAGCGTTTTAAATCTGCTAATAAAGGTCTGAAGTATGCTACTGTTTCATCTTAGAAGCAAAGAATACCAACAAAATCTGGTACAATCATCAGTGATAACAAGGCATACTAACTTGCATCATGATTTATGATTTTCACAAGAAGTTAGGACCAAAAAGGTCCATGTGCTTAAGGTGTGGTGTAGTGGCTTAGTGATTAATCTTTCTAACTTGGCCTTGCAGGAGGCCCTGTGTTGTTTGCCTTTATGGCAGGCAACACATGTGTGGTCATTTTTGAAAACCTTGGAAGGTAGACCTCTGACAAGGTTTCCCTTCACAAGTTTGTTTAGGTTTTTAAAATTGATATGACCTAACCTTCTATGCCATAATTTAGATTCATCAGATGTGGCTTTAGCAATCAAACAGGCAAAACCTTTTGCAGGAGTAGGTGTCTTCATATCAAAACTGTACATATTGTGGTGTCTAGGGACCTTTAAAAGTATCTGATTTTCATCAGGCATCTTAAAGTCAGAAGACACAACAAGACATTCAGTTTCAGTAAAAAGAACCTTGTGCTGCTTATCACATATTTGTGATATTGAGAAAAGGTTAAAATGCCCTAATTCTTTTACAAAAGACACACTATCAAAATCTAAATTACCAACTCTTATCTTTCCTTTACCAGATATGTAGCCTTTGCTACCTCCAAAGGTAACAGATCCCCCATTGAATTCTTCAAAATCCTCCAGTTGATCCTTGTTACCTGTCATGTGCCCTGAGCATCCACTATCAAATATACCTCTATCTACCATGTTCTTCAGTGGATGTTCCTGCACATGAAAAAGAGAAATTAGTTTCTCTTAGGGACCCAGGCCTTTACAGGCTTGGGTCTGCCTTGTGGACCTTTAGCATTCACAGTTCTAATAAAAGTTGGTCCACTGTCACAATTGGAGTTTGGTCTAGAGTTCCTCCAATTATAACTTGCTGAGGTCTTAACAGCAGATCCCCAAATTCCTATTTACAGCATTAGAATGAGACATTTGTGCTGTAGTTTTTGCAAAGGGTCTTCTTACAGATGAATGTGATTTTGAAAAATCCCTTCTTTGATTAATTTGATTCATCTGTGGTCTTTTGGGACTAAAACTGTTTGAGATCTTGGTAGGTACTGGCTGTCTAGATCTAACAGTATTAACATTAGAACTAACAGCATTAAGGCTTGGGTCTGCCTTGTGGACCATTTGCATTAACAGTTCTAATAAAAGTAGGTCCACTGTTATAATTGAAGTTTGGTCTAGAGTTCCTCCAATTATAACTTGCTGAGGCCTTAACAGCAGATCCCCAACTTTCCATTACAGCATTAGAATGAGCCATTTGTGCTGTAGATTTTGCAAAGGGTCTTCTTACAGATGAATATGATTTTGAAAACTCCCTTCTTTGATTCATTTGATTCATCTGTGGTCTTTTAGGACTTGAACTGTTTGAGGTCTTGTTAGGTATTTTCTGTCTAGATCTAACAGTATTAATATTAGAACTAACAGCATTAACTTTAGACCTACCAGAATTAATATTTGTCCTACCAGTATTAATATTAGGCCTAACAGAATTAAACTTTGGCCTACCAGCATTAAGTTGTACTGATCTAGGAACAAATTTATTATAGTGATTAATCCTGTTTTTATTTGTCCATACTGGTTTTGCCAACACCTTTACCAGTATTAACTAACCCTCTAAGCTTCGCTTCTCTAGCCTAGCCATTTTCTTTTCATAATAGTCACAATCTTTAATCAAATGACTTAGACTACCACAAACAAAACATTTCTTCTTTGTAAAAGAGTAACCTTCCCCTAGTTCTCTTTCCATCATATCATTCCAATTCTTCCTATTAACTTTATGTGTTTCTTTATCTTTGAGTGGTTGCCTAGGAGTTTTTATGTGTGAGACACAACTAGGTTCAACTTCTTTTGATTTTGGAGCAGACACATCTTTTTCATTAGTTACTTCCAACCTTGACTTAGACATCTCATTTGGTTCACTTAAACTTTCTGATTCAGTCTCAAAAGAGTGCTCAGAGGTATTTCCACAAGATCCTTCACTGTCATTTGATTGACAGGTAGAATGCTCAGAAGAATTGTCATCTGACACACTAATTTCAGGTTTTTGAGGACCCTTTTTACCATAAACATACAAAGAATCATCAATTTCCTCTTGTGGTTTAGGAGTATAATCTCCACTTAAAGGAGGTGGGACACCTTTAAAATCATTGGTCTTTGTAAATCTACTGTATGAAGGCTTTCCTATTGAATCCTCTTTTGAACATTTAAAAACAGAAAAGTTCATTTCTTCCTCATAACTTAGAACCTCATCATTAGATTGTATTTCAAACCCTAAGCCAAGTTTATCATTTGAACTCATGCCAGAATTAATTAATCTCCAAAGATTCTTGGAAGAATCTTTCCATGAATCTACTGTTTTCTGCAATTGTTCCTTTTCTTTTACAGCTCTCATTCCTATTCTCCTATATCTTTTAAGCTTTTCATCTTTTTCATGTATTTCATTAGCTTGAGATGCAAGCTTTTCATTTAGAGAAAGTTGTTGTTTTTGAGAAGTAACAAGTTGAGCTTCTAGTTTCTTAACAGCTTAAGTATATGCAAGTATTTGTGCTGCTTGATCACCTAACTGATTCATATGTTCATCATATAGTAATTTAAGCTTATTATATGAATCAATGCAAGTTTTAGAACACAAAGTTACCTCATTGCTTGAGCTGATAGCCATAAGTGCATGATTTGTCTCTTTAACTTCAGTATGTTCTCCCTAATGGACAACCCCATCATCCATTGTCAGCAGACCCATGATCTTCTTCTTTTTTCCCAGCTTCTTGATGTTGATACAATGAGTCTCTCTTCTTCTTTCCATCATGTGTCCCCTTTGCTGTACATTCTCTAGCAAAGTGACCAGTGTTGTGACAATTGAAGCATTCAAGCTTTTTTTTGTCAAAACCAACAGGTGTTTTTCCATCCACTCTTTCCGAAATCTCCTTCTGTTTTTCTTATAGAACTTCTTCATTCGTATAGCAATCATTCCATCTCTTCAATGTCTACATCATCAATTTGTTCCAGATCTTCATGAAGTAAGTCCCAGTCCTCTGATTGTTTGGCAAAGAGAGAATAGATTACTTCATCAGCAAAACCAGCAAGAACTTCTTTTTCAGGAACATTGGTTGAAGAAGTAGAAGGAGTGCATGTACTGTAGGCACCAGTAAAACCAGACTTAACCTTATTAGTGCTACTTTTGCTTTGTGAAACAAAAGCAACATTTTGAGCACTTGAAGATGTTTTTGAAGCACCTTGAATTTCTTGCTCAAAAACTCTAAGGTTATTGTACAAATCATCAATAGATAAATTGTCAATCTCTGGATTAGTTCTCATTGTCATTGCCAGATTGGACCATGCTGGAGGCAAAGATCTAAGAAACTTATGATTTGCATCCTCAGTTGATACTTCAGCACCATGAGCTTCCAATTGAGAAAGTAACTGTTGAAATCTATCATATCCCTTTTCTAGCCCTTCTGAATTGGATATTTTAAATGCTTCAAACTGTTGTTTGAAAACAGCCTTTTGCATTTTCTTTCCTTTTTCCTTCGAATATTGCATTACAAGCCAAACCTAGTTCTGATGGCTTCCCAGATCTCTTTTGCATCATCCATTCCATGAAATCTTCTTATATGTTCTTTGGGAATGGCCATCAGCAAGATATTCTACCCTCCTTTCCTTTCAAAGCTTGAATCTCTGCAGAATTAACCTGGTGAAAAGTAACTCGAACAATAACCATCCTATCCAGTTGCAATTCTCTTCTTGAGTTTCCATTCTGAATTACTTTCCATACTTCATTATCAATGTACTCAAGGTAATGCTCCATCTCCATAGCCCATATATCATACTCCTCCTTCTTCAGAATTAGGAGTTTGATATTTGAGATAGCAGTTGGTTTGAGAAAATTCACTTGGATGTTTGTTTTTTAGGTGCAACACCCTGTGTCTGAATGCCCTCTTCATGGTTTAGATTTCTTCATGCACTGAGAAGTTGTGATAACTCATCATTAGCAGTGTTGAGACATTTTGTATAGAATTGTAAAAGTGTGATTGTTTGTGATCTAGTGATTCTTCTTTCTCAGAGTACACTCTAAAGGCTCTGATACCAACTTTGTAGTCTTGTATAGGATCTGACTAGCCTTTGTAAGAAACGAAGGAATAACTAGATTAAATCCAAATCAACTATATGAGAGACACTGACTATGAATATCAAGTGTTAATAAAAAAATTTCTCTTCATTCTATTGGTATTCCTCCATTGAAGATGCTAGCAAGAAGAAAGTATAGGTGTTCATAGTTGTTTTTAAAGGTTTTGGGTGCTAATTGAGTGTGTAATCCTCCGTTCTTTGATGTAATCTTGGTGTGTAATTGTGTTCATCTCATCTTCTCCATCATCCATTGGTAATCACTCCTCTCTTTGTTTTTTTGAAATCTTGTCACCATGATTCTTAAACTAGTTTTCTCATAAAAACATGAATATAGAAAGGCTTAATCTTGTGTAAAAGTTTTATCAATGTCTTCATAAATAAATCTTTTGAATACGGTTTGATTATATTTTATGAACCCTAAGACAATCATTAAAAGTGGTATTATTGAAAAACTACAAGTTTTGAAACCCTAGGATGTTAATTAATGGGGATGATTAGGGTTTTTGTTGATTAAAATTCTGGGCAGAAAATTAGGTCATGATCAACGAGGTATAACTTATTCATAAAAATAGCTTTTAACATGATTCTTGATTCTATGATTAAGTTCAATGAGTCTAGTTTCTGGAACAATTGAGTTTGTAATTTTTCAAGGTCGGAAAGTATGGTTTTTGGGTGTTAAAAGATTAAGTGTCAATTCTGTAAATTCAGTTCTAAAAATTCAGTTGTAGTGTGCGATTTTTATTTCATAAACCATAAGGAGATAGACTTTGATTTTTGGATATGTTAAAATACATGATATTAGCTACGTCTCATAGTTTTTTCATAATTTTTCAAGTTGGCTAAGTATGGTTTTAATATGCAAATATTTCTTATGTTTCTGCCAGGCCAATTTCGAGACTGTCTTGGGTAACAAGGGTCATATGAGCACTTAAAAATGGAAAAAATTCAATCCCATGATTTTGGACACACTAGATATGTTAGGGAAGACCTGTGATTTTTGCATTAATTTTTAAGAATGGTTTGGTAGGACATTTGGGTAAGGAAACTTACTTAAAATAAGTTGTAAAATTTAAAAAACTTGAAAACCCTAATTAAGTAAAGTCAACCTTTATTTTTGTTAAGTTTGAGTAGTAATATTTTAAATAAGATAAGTAATATATGTAATCATGATTTTGTAGATCCGGTGACATCTTTGTGATTCCTTTCTGTCTGTGTACATTTCTTTCAGTGTGCATTCGCTAAGATACAGATATTCTTGATACATACCTCTCTTTACTATTGTTACGATTTATAGGTTCTTTAGTCCGTTCGGTTATTCGTATAGATATTCCATCCTTTTAGTAAGGACACTTCATTCTCATTTGTTTGGCTACTTGATTTATTCAATATTCGTTGATATTCCGTTGATTTTCTATCCGTAATCATGACTCATTTGATGTTGACAATCCATTTGATTCGATATTCGTATGTATGAATCGATTGGTTCTTGTTCGGAATATGCTACTAGATTCGTTTTCATATTTGGATTATTTGAAACTTGATCATTGTTATCTTTTGCCTATCTCTTTGCCCGAGCTATTTATATCTAGTCATGGAGGTACCATGACCATATCATTGATGCACTAATGGCATGAGACTATTTGTGGTGGTGTGATTGGTCCACGGCGTTCCTTTTTGTATGTGCACTTATTATGATTTGATTATATATGATTGTACACTCGCCATTAGTGCTTGTGTATCTCGATATGACTTTATTTTGCAGGGAGCGTATGGATGCATCCTAGGTACTTCGTTTCGTTTTGTTTAGGTGAATGGTGAGTAGACCTGTGTATATTTGACTGTATGGCTATGTGGAAATATTCATTTAGGGTCTATTCATGATTCATGTTTAGATATTTGTTTGAGTTCGTAGGCATTTCTTTGATTACTCCTACTCTATTCCTTGGTCTGTATATATATATATATATATATATATATATATAGATCAAGGAATAGAGTAGGAGTAATCAAAGGAATGCCCACGAGCTCAAACAAATGTCTAAACATGATACATGAATAGACCCTAAACGAATATTTCCACATAGCCATACAGTCAAATGTACACAGGTGGATCAGACCTGATGTACCAAATGTGATATGGGGTGTATTGCACACACTC
>BQNB010103285.1:0-11864 GCA_026074375.1 Tanacetum coccineum | reverse complement strand
TAGTACTAGTACTACTCCTATTGTTGATCAAATTGAAAAGTTGGAAAAACTAATTATTGAAGGGAACGTTACTCTTGTTGATGATGATGACATACCTCTGAAAAAGGTTGATTATCCAGGAGATCATGATACTGATGATGAGGTTTGTTTAGTGGATAATAATATGGCTCGTTCTATGGTTACAGAAACGGTTGGATTTGGCACTAAAAGTTTGCTGGAACAATGGACGGATTCTTATGTGAATTGTGACTATGATGAAGACCCATATGATGATGATATGTATGAAGGTCAGGATCTTCCTGACAATCTTCAAGATATATGTGATAACTTGGATATAAGAGTTCGAGGTCGTAGGAAGATTTAGTTTTATTGTTTCTTATGTAGTCTAAGTGCACCTTCCTATATGGAAGTAGCTTTGCCTATGTAACGGGCGGAAATGTGGGACCCACCCTCATCTTTTGTACTTAAATACTTTTTGAAGTAATAAAATTTACCAGGAAAACCCTTTACCCAAAAAAATTTTAAGTGACTTGAATCCAACCTCATAAGGACTTGATAAATATTGTCTACATGGATCGATGCTTACAACTACCGTCTTTTTGTTACATTCCTTTAGTTATGTAATATTGTTTATTAAGCGTACTCCATTCGTAACATCTAAATTGAATTTTTGACCCATTAAAGTATCATAACTAAACGTTTTTGGCAACAAAACGTTTCTATATTCATCATTTCTAACAAGACATAACGAAAATTTTTCCTCTTGAATAGCTCATATTTGAATTCCAAACGTTGATGAGTAACTGACTATATTTCTTAATTTATAGAGAAAAATATAGCAAACGGATAAGAAAATCTCAACGAAATCTCAAATGGATAAGTAAGCATATCTAAATATCTGAACGTAATTCGAAAAACATTTTTTTGGAATTTAGTGTCCAAATAATACATTTGGTGCGCAAAATATACCCATTGCGCACCAAAAATAGCGTGTCATAATGCTACGATTGGTTTAGAAATTAAATATGGTGCTCAAACACTCTTTTTTACATCACATTTAATATTCGGTCCGCAAAATACACCATTTGTGCATCAGAAATGACGTGTCAAATTCCGATTGGTTTAGAAATTAAATCTGATTCCTCAAACACTCTTTTTTTAGAATTTGGTGCGCAACATATGTTGGTTGCGCACCAAAATGACCAAAATCTAAAATATGGTTTAAATACATACTTTTACGAAAATACACTAGTAAATGCGGCCATTTATCCAAATCACACGAATATGTTTGTGTAGTTGATTTGTTTATCACTACTACGACTGTTTGGTTTAAGATTAGGTGAAGAAGCAAAAAACTAATGTAACGGTGGTGTATCTCATCATTGTGAGTCTTAAGATCACTAAGTTATATGTAGTGTTTGGTACGTCGCAATGAGAGTTGGAATGGAAAACATCATTACGACAGAATAAAAAAAATCATGTTTGTTTACAATAATGGAATGTAATGGCTTATTACAAGCAATCACTCATTACATCAAAAACCATCATTTTCATTCGTTAGGGACCCTTTGTTTTTTTCCATTACGTCTTGGAATGAAATGATAATTACATAAAAACCCTTTATTAATTACCCATCAAACAAAAAAACATATTTAATTAAAGTCTATTTTAGTCTTTTTATTATCGATTACATTCCATTTTATTTTTGCAACCAAACATAATTACAATCGTAATGGGTCATTCTATTACTTCATTTATTCCATTACGATGTTCATTCCATTCCGTCACTACTTCATTTTGTCATACCAAACAGACCCATACAATGCTTAATTTTTCTTTGTTTAATTCAAACCTAATCAAGCTACTTCAATAATTTAATGATAGTTACTTAATCTTTTTTTTAAAAGTTAACCCAAACAATTTATTTTATACTTTGCCCGAGAGTAATTGGCCTTTAATATTGAAAATTTGCAACAATAGGCCCTCAATACAAACTGCACCTTTTACTTCTCAAAAACCATTTTACTCTAATAATAAGTAATAAGAGCAAGGGGTGTCATGGTTTTTGGCTTTCGCCAATCCCATGTGACACTCGCCACACTTTAGCCATGATACCACAAACTTAGCCAAATTGCTTAGCCACTGCCATTTCGTTGGTTAACCGGTGAAGGAGAGAGAAAAAGATTTTGTACTTTAAAAAAAAATTAATTTGCGTGTGTGTTTTGTGAATGGATGGGGCCCAAATGGTATGAGCAATGGTGTGTTATGAGTGATAGGTATTTTAAGTTGTTGTGTTGAAATGAGGTGCTAACGTTGTGACACTGAGTGGGGCCCAAATGTCATCTTATGCTCTAAGAATAAAATATTCCATTAATAGAATGATGTTTACAAGGTGACTTCTTTCTCTGAATTTCTTGATTTTCATGTACAATGAAGAACTCGGAACAATAATCATCACGTACGTACATACAAAAAAATTGGTGGATTTCATTCCACCCCTTTCAAATTCAACAAAATATACGAACCATACTTAATCAATTAAATCTCGGCTGATTTCATTTGCCATACGTTCACTGAAGCCGTAACTCTAGCGGCCGTAGCGTTGTTAAACAAGAACAACTGCGCGTTGTTGTAGATCGCCTTTGTTGGATAAACTCGAGACGTAATGCAAGTTCTTCCTTCTTGTGCAAAACTTTCGACAATCGAGTGATCCACCAAGATTCTCATGGATAGTTTTTCACCTTTGAGTACCGGGACAATGTTTCCATAGATCGACTTGTCAACGTCGCCAGCAGTAGATGACCTAGATTGATCGGCACAAAAGAACGTTTTTAGATTTCCATCGACGTCTTTAGCAACGTAGAAATACACAGGTGTATGTTCAATGAGGCCTTCGTGTGCAAGGACAGAAAAACCGAATGGTCCTAATGCACCTTGTTGTGCCGCACCACCACTTTTAGCACACTCGTATGCAACGTCACCTCCATTCAATTGCAACACGGTCTCCTCGTCAAGTTCAAATTCAGCCACAATATCCAGCTTTAAAATTCAGCGCAAAAGTTTATAATCAGCAACTTAACACAACAAATTTAGATATCAAAATCTATTAGTACGTAATATGAAAACGTATCAAGTACCTGAGATGCAGCAGGAATGTTTAGTGGTACGATTGAGCCGGCCTCTAATACAACATTCTTAAAAGCTGTCACATTTGTTCGCAACTCGTTGATCTCTACAACCGGCCATTGAATTATATTGCTTTGGGTTTTTTTATCTAACACAATTGTTCTAGGAACACCCTGCGAAAAAAGTTACAACATAATCTGAATATGTATATTTCATAACTCAAAATAGATAATTAAAATCAAACCTATCTTGTATTCGTAACGTACCATTAGAGAAGCCCAACCCTTATTAATATCAGCAGTCTCGGCGTCGGTCTCCTTGATCCAGCTCCACAAAACTCGTCTTTGTTTGTTTTGATCGTAAAAAGTCTTGGACGCGTAATATATACCATAATCGTATCTTAATCCATAACCAACATCTAATGCAGGATTATCCGGGGTCCATTTTCCCTTGAACGCGTCATATGTACCAATGGCATAGTAATCGTTTCTATCATCATCCATGCTAGCTTTCACTACATGTTTAACTCCGGGGCCATCTACTGACGTGTCAAGACCGTTTTCGTCCTGCTTTGAAATCGGGTAGAAGTCTACACATTCCCACATACCCGTACCAGGGACAGCATGAAGCAATCCGTCAAGAAGCTCAAACGTTTTGAAGTCTTCAGTATCGTAAACTAACGAGATACCAGTTTTGTTAACCTTAGAACCTATTGTGATACGCCATTTTCCCTCAGGGGTCTTCCACGCGGTTGTGGGATCACGAAAGTCCTTGATGTCAATCCCGGGTGGTGGAACTAGGACAGGGTTACTAGGGTACTTAACCCAGTTGATCAAGAGTGGGTCTGATGGGTCAGCAGGATACGCGAGGTTTTGGACTTGCACAGATTCGTTAGTGGAGCCAGTGTAAAGAACGACGAGTTTCCCATCTGGAAGGATCGTAGCGGACCCTGTCCAAACACCTTGCTCGTCGTACCATTGGTCGGTTTCCATTGCGATAGGAAGATGTTGCCAGTTAATGAGGTCCTTCGAGACGGCGTGACCCCAAACGATCTTACCCCAAACGGGTGCATCCGGGTGATATTGGTAGAACAAGTGGTACCATCCCTTGTAAAATACAGGAGCTGAAATATATATTTTTAAGACAACATATTAGAAAAGTGCTACCATTTAAAACATTTTATCTTTTCTTTTTGTTTTGTTTTATTAAGTTTTACATAAGTATTAGGGTTGGACGGTGCATTTAAATAAAACTAAAGCACTGTTACAACTAATCTGGTGCTTTTCAAGGTATGGGTACATTAAAAAACAATACTTTAACATGAAAAGTGTCTTCTTTTTTCTTTAAAATATTTTCATATTTGAAAATATGGTTATCAATAATTAATTACTTGTGACGCCAAAAGGTCAAAGCAATCTCTTAAGAATATTCTAGTTTATTTTATACTCCATCATTAAAGCATTCTAAATAAACTTCGTATCATGAATAGAGTATTTTAGTATTTTTATTATTGATTAAATTACATCTTATCATACAAATCAAACGTGATTAATAACGGTAATAAATCATTACTCACATTACAATATTTATTTACTTACGTCATTTATTCTATTAATTTTACATTTTGTTCTCTTTATATGAATATTCTAGTTTATTTATTGGTTATAGACAATTCTAGTTTAAATTTTGGGTCTCGTTATTTGGAATTTTGGACCTCTTAAAATGTTGCAAATACTCTTTTAATTTTTTCGGTTTTTTATATTTTTTTTTATTTTTATAATTTTGTTTATGTCATAAAACCGTAAAATGAAAAACGTGAAACAAAAATTATAAAGTTTTACAAGTGAAAAATATTAAATTATTAGAAAATACAAAACAAAAACTGAAAAAAAAAACTGGAGAAACAAAAGGAGAGTATTAGTGGTACTTTAAGGAGTTAGAGGGGTCTTCCTAACACAACCTTTAAATATTATACTCTATCATTAAAGCATTCTAAATCAAACATGATTAATAACGGTAATAAATCATTACTCACATTAAATTATTTATTTTATTATGTCACATTTTATTCTGTCGTATCAAACGAACCCATATTTGGTATGAATATTCAAGGGGTGCGACTGATTCAACTACGTATATTATTTATTGGTTATACATTACGGAGTACAATTCTAGTTTAAATTTTCTTAGTCAATTAACTATGTGGTGTTGAATATTTTACTAACTATATACATGCATGATGAGTCAGCAACACATGTCTAACCAATTGGATAGAATATTCAAACATGAAGTCACATTATTTTAATACTATTATTCTGTAAAAAGTAAATTTGAATGCATGAAATAACAGTTGGACTTACCATTAGGATCTGCAGAGAGAATCACAATCACGAGCAATGCCAACCCAAATCAACAAATAAAAAAAAAGTATTAGACATTATTATACAAAAACATCATTATTCACCATGTGATACATTTAACTTTAAAGCAACATGCAAGTATGCAACAACATTGGTGCATGTGAAAGACAATGACAAAATTACCGTTCATCCAGTTTTTCTGAGGCTGAAAATGAAAACCAGTTCTTTGCCAATCCAACATGTTGGGACTCCAGGGGTACGAGTTCTCCGCACCCAACATTGGGTGAAAAGTTTTATCTGAAACACCCTTGTCCACCCCACGGGACAAGGGTGTCACTTTCTGCGGTGCAGGCACCGCAGAAAGCACGTCATTGGGAAGTTGTGGCCCGTTTCCAGCGATTAAAGCGACTAAAAAGGCAACAGCCAAGAATGCGGACACAAGAAAGAAGGCTGCCTTTTTGGGGTGGCGAACAACGGGCTCATCTGTAGCAGCCCGTTGTTCGCCATCGGGCAATGGGGAGTACGAGTAAGGAAGCGCGGCTGAGGAGATCGGGTTTTCAAGATCTGAGGAATTAGAAGCCATTATGTTGTGGCTTGGCTTGTGAATGTTTGTTAAAAATGTTTGTAGGAACAGTTGTGGATTGAAGGCTATTTATAATGGATTTAACTATTGGTTGCTGAGGTGGAAATTATTGGTTACACGTGGTCATGAGTAAGAGGTGAGAAAATAACAGCCTATTTATCTACTTATTAGGAAAAAATATGATTTTTAAATTTATATTTTGACTGATCAGCTAATAAAAACATGAGATATATGGATTAATTATTCAATAATGACTAGGCTGTTATTACTTAATACAATAACATATAATGTACCTCTTCACTCTTGTTTAGGGATCATCTTGTTTTGTTACTAATTTGATGAAAATAATTTCTTAAAATAGTTAAAGAATTACTTATGTGTATCACAAAAATATGAACTAATCAATGTGATATATGGATTAACAAATATTAATAATTGGATTGGTGAGTGACATTTTTTTTCACTAAATATAAAGTATAGTAATAATGACTAATATCTATACGTGGACATTATTGTATGAATTCATGAGGAGCTATCACATGTATGATTGATTTAAAAATTGTATTATTGAACTTAGAATATATTCATTATTGAAGTTTAATTTTTGTATCCAAGATCCACGTCGATTTACTAAAATTTTTGTCTAATATGCCACATCCATAAAGGTTAAATTGTAGCCAAATATATTGTTTTTAATCTAATAAAAACTAGAATATGTATAGCCATCCATCTTGGATAAGATTTTAGACTAATCAACCTTAAGAGGCTAATTATGGTCAATAATTTTTAGCACAATTGTTCTAAATTATGATTAAACTAAAGGTTTGCATAAATTTTGTATTTTCTAGTCATCATAATTTATAAACCTATTGACAATATATATAAACTTGATAAGGATATATCATAACTCAATGCGTTAAGTTGTGAAAATTTTAAGATATTAAACATCTTCATTTCATTTATGCATGAAACTTGATGTCCATTATGGTTAACAACATACGATTTTCTGAACTTATATATGATTTATAAAAGACATATATGATTTTCTGAAAATCTTATATGATTCGTCAACGAATCTATATGATTTTGCAATTCTGTGACTGAAAACAAAATTGAAATAACAAGTCGTTAGAATCACAAATCATATATGATTTCATGAAATCATATATGATTTATGAACTTTATATGATTTCATGACATCATATATGATTCGTGTATACGAATCATATATGGATTTTCGCAATTGTTATTGACTGAAAAAAATCGAAAAAAGTTCATCGAAAGTTATCGTGTCACCGTCCTACTTGAAAGATAAAAAAAATATCGTCGCGATGGTGTATTTTTTGTCGTTGACGACTTTACCGTTTGTAGTATTGTATTTTTTTAAAAAAAAAAAAAAAAAAAAGGTGATGAATGTGTGAAGTTTTTTTATTTTTGATGAAAAAATGAGTGGCTAGGATTGGTTCATTGGATCTATGACAAATAATGGGTCTATGTTGATCTTAACTCTTTTAGACTATTCAACCTTAGCGGCTAATTATGTCAATAAATTTTTAGACAAATGTTCTAAATTATGATTAACTAAAGGATTGCATAATATTTTGTATTTTCTAGGGTCTTCATAGTATTATAACTCTTTGACAAATATATATAAACTTGATTAAGGTTATATCATACTTCAATTGCGTAAGATGTGAAAATTTTAAGATATTAAACATCTTCATTTCATTTATGCATGAAACTTGATGTCAATTATGGTTAACAACATTATGAACCTCTTCATATTTTTATATTTTTTTTATAAACCATCGTAGTGGATGTTTTAAGTTTCCTATTGAGTTCCATTAACGGGAGACTTTGTATTCAGAAATAAATGCAGTCTGTTTGTTTGGTTCATCTCCAAACTAATGATAGCTAGAGCACAAAATACAAAAATTAGGCAAAGGTAGTTTTTCTAAACCAAAACCCCTTCTCTTATCCACAAATATGTCCTAACAAATTAATACTTCGTACAACAATTAGGCAAAGGTACATTTATGTTTTCTGTTTGATAGAATTTCTGGTTACGGCTCGATTATCATTTCATAATATATTAAAACGATATATCACTTCCTTGAACCTTTGCACATCGACCATCTTCACGCAAACATGAATCGCGCAGCTTGTTGCGCGACCATTTATTGTTTCATCGTATATATTCTCTATTGATTTCAAAGATAAATATAAAATAAAAACTGAGTTTTCCATTGTTGAGTCTTTACAAGACAGTATATATTGCAACCATAATATATAAAGTAAGTTGAATGTTCTTGTATGTAATGCATATCGAGTGAATTATATTTTAAAAAAGGAAAGCAAAAAGGTTGAACCAAGATGAAAAATTGCATGATTCATGTGGCCATGGGTGTTGCATAGCAGTGGGGCAATTCATGTGCATCTAACCATGTGAGTTAACACTTGTTAGTGGACATTTTTTTGGCCTACACTTATGCTTTTATTTTAATGAATACTCAGAAGTTGTATTTATTTTGTATTTCTTTTAAAGTGCATCTAAAGTTTTTGATTAGTGGATAATCTATAGGGCTGGAAACGAGCCGAGTCACTCGTGAAAAACTCAAGATTGAATCGGTGAACAGCTCGAACGAGTCAAGTCTAAACGAGCTTGAGCCCGAGTTTTATATAAAAAGATCGAGTAGGCTTGCGAGTCTAAACGAGCGCCTTGAAATATATACATACATATTGTCTATATGTATAACTTTGTATAAACGAACTTAAAAGAAGTACATGAGCTCGAGCCTTGTGTGATTAACGAGCCGAGCTCTATTTAAACTTTGTTTTCTTCAACACGACATATAAACTAGTCGAACCCGAGCTTGTGAAAACTTTCACGAGCCGAGCTCGAGCTCAAAATATGACGCTCGAAACGAGCAAGAGTTTTTTTATATATAAACGAACTAAGCTCGAGTTCAGACTCGGCTCGACTCGTTTCCACCTAGGAACAATTATTTGCATAACATATGATTAGATTCTCAATATTTGCTCAAAGAATATCATGGCCAAGTGACAAACATGCACATGCAATATCATGTTCGTCTGATGAATTCCATCTCACATATAATAATTAAATTTTGTATTTGATACATAATATTATTTCCCATATGCAACAGAGAAGCAGATTTACTTGGTATACAACATAGGTCCATTTGGGTTATTAAACAACATACATATGCAAATCCAATCATTGAATTTCCAAGTTAATAAATAAACCTGACACCAATCAATCTCTTGTCATCAAATGATCAATTGTTCATCTCCCTTGAATGTCACATGGAATATACTAGAGCCCACAGATCTAACTTATTTAATACTCCTTCCGTTTCAAAATAATTTTTTCCCGACAAAAAACACAGAGTTTAAGAAAAATGTATTTATAAATGTCGGATAAAAAAAAGGGACATGGAAACACAACTGGAGAACACCTTTATTATGCAAGTAATATTTCACTTGTATCGTTAGCCCCATCTTACAAGGGCTGAACCCCACGTAAGCCCGGCGCCAAAGCCAGCAGTCATGATGGTTTCACCTTTCTTCACCTTCCCACTTCGGACGGCTTCATCTAGTGCTAATGGAATCGAAGCGGCACTTGTGTTGCCATAATTTTTTAAGTTAGATATGACTCTTTCCTTTGGGAAGTCAAGTTTGGTTGCTACACTATCAATGATCCTTTGATTAGCCTGCAAACACCACATATTTGGCTCATATTTAAGGTTTATATGTATTCTCATTAGTCATATATAATACAAGGAGGTAACAATAGATATCATACTTGATGGATCAGTAACCAATCAATCTCGGACAGCTTATGACCAGACTTTGCTAATGAAGCCTCGATGGACTGTGGGACAGCGTTAACAACAAAGCGAAATATTTGTTTCCCGTTCATTTGGAGATGTGAAATAGCTGTATCGGTTGCATAAATCCCTAAGTCTGAAGTCCCAACTATTGAATCATTCGTTTTATTTTGTTTTATGCCAGCATATAAGTACCTAAAGTGATCTAATTAGATACCCGATGAATCGATGATACAAGATGAGGGTAAATGAAATTGAACCTGCTTCCATCGCCATCTGTGTGCAAGTCAAAACTAAACAAACCATCCTCATCACTATCACATGCCTGCATAGAGCTGACAGCTGAGTAACAGTAAGCAAACAGATATTTACGGCGCCACACAAAGAGTAAGGGCATACCTGGACCAGGACAGCACCGGCAGCATCACCAAAGAGTATACAGGTGCTTCTATCTGTCCAATCAACATAACGAGATATACTATCTGCTCCAATCACAAGAACATTCTTAAAACCCCCTCCTGCACGTAGAGGATCTCATGCATCATGTTCTTGAAAATCGATAAAAGTGTAGTAATTGAAACTCATGATATTATCTTAAAGATAAAAACTTTTTACCTCTAATGTGACAGGAAGCCGACACTAGGCCTAACAGAAATCCACTGCAAGCAGCTCTAATGTCATATGCGGGTGGATTTCTTTTAGATAATAATTTTTGAACCTGATATCGTCAACTAGTTATCTGTTTGATTACATTTTTTATAGGTATAGAGATTATAAAAGTTTTTACTACCTCGGGTGCGCCCCCAAATAGGTCTTCAGGGGTCGATGAACAGAACAATATGAGATCTACATCATCAGCTGCAACCTCTGCCATTTGTAGCGCTTTTTGAGCAGCCTCTACTGCCAGACCTGTCAAGGTTTCGTTGTCTGCGGTACATATTCTTTATGGTTAGATTAATTACGGAAAGGTTGTTCATATATATTACTAGTACCAAACATCAACCTGTAAGAATTCGTCGATTTCGGATTCCAGTTCGACTAGATATCCATTCATCATTAGTATCAATAATCTTAGCAAGATCATCATTAGAAAATTGACGCTTTGGTAAGGCGGAACCACACCCAACTAGTTTACAACCCTTAGTAATGAGCCTGTTCAGTTAGTTCATCAACAAAGTATTAGAACACAGAAAAACCAAATCATGTTCGGCATTTAATTAATCTTCCAACGCCAAGAAAGACGGACGTGTATAGTCTATAGGCTTTTGTACGTGTATTAAAACAGTTACAATTGGCTTATTTTATATAATCATGATAGTAAATTAGCATGTCATATAAAGTTGAACGTAGGCGCTATCACATACTTGGGCACTTGAGATTTGGTAGAAGCACGGGAGCAGGAGATTCTTTCGATAACTAAACTTGTAGAACCAAATGAATTTACGCCAGTAGATGATGAAATATTCATTTTTGTTGGTAGATATATGAGAATGGTCCATGTATACAAACAGAAGGAGAACATATTATATACTGTAGGATGTTTACAGCTGTCTAAAGCTGAATTCTTTGAGCTACGAGATCGATGTGCCAAGTTTTTCCTCGCTGTGATCTAATTAATTAGGCCTCTGTTAAAAAAAAATCTAATTAGGCCGGTTAGTTCTCGAAAATATTAACTACCATTAACTACTAGGCAATAGGTGGTTTGGCCAATGGATGTTTGCAGCTGTCTAAAGCTGAATTCTTTGAGCTACGAGATCTATGATTCTACATGCATGTATGTATACGTCCATTATTAACTACTAGGCAATGGAGGCCAAGAATTAATGAGATGACTTATATACGAAAGGAACAAAGGTATCTACGTATAGTGATGCAAATAAATCGGTTAAAACCGGTTTTCGGTTATTAGAAAACCGGTTTTAAAAAAACCGGTTTTTCTAATAA
>BQNB010103284.1:0-24062 GCA_026074375.1 Tanacetum coccineum | reverse complement strand
GTTTGTGGATCATATGTGGTATTGTGAGGTATCTTGTGATCTTGTGATCTTGTGAACTTGTGGATCTTCCACCCTATGTATAACTCTAGCCGGTAGGCTTTAGGTGCATGTTAACTTAGAAGCTTAGATCTTTGAGAGTGTTGGTGTCACACCCCCAAAATATCAGAGTATAATGGCAACCGAGGGAGTGTGACTTCATGATTATCATACTTCTAAGCAATACAGAACGACCTCTATATGAGACGTTTTAAGAAAACAGATCACTTGAATTAGAAAGTAATAAATTGTTTAACATTCAGCGAAAGCATAAAATAGACAATACAACATTGTTTTAAATAGGACAAGTGATCTTCAGAAAATGACAGCAATGCATGAGACTTCAAATAGCATCTTCATTCTTAATACCTGAGAAAACATTGCTAAAGTGTCAACATAAAGTTGGTGAGTTCATAGGTTTGTTCAAGCAGAAAATGTAGTGTTTATGAATCACAAGATTTCACCCGCATATGACATATAACCGATACAAAGTCATATGAATTGCATTACTATTGTCTAAGCTCATGACATCGAAGCGTTAACATATACCAACAATAAATGAATGCCCTTGCAGGTGTCTAACCCGGGACACCCGTAATCTGACTCAAATGAAACTGTGTTTGCTTGACTAATGTCAGTCCAAGACAAACAGGGATTGTCAATCCCGATAGATCTATCCATAACATTCGCGCTCACAAAGATTGACGGTTCATGATAATTCGGGCAAATAGCAACTTGGGTTAAATCGGGACTTAGACCAATCAGTAATGAGTAATTGTACTTGTATTCACACGTTTAAAATAAGCAATGTTCTCACCCCAAAAGATGATTTAAAATAGTAGAGTAGGGGCTATGAAAACTCACCTTGTTGGTTAATCGTCTAAGATTGATAATGGATTAAGGCACGTCAATTTGTGACCTAATCAAACACCTAAGTGATTATAACAATTACTGAGTTTACATTCTAAAATTTAATGTATGCAATGAATTATGAAATTGGTCAAAAGGTATGGTCGCTATGAATTAACGCGTTGATTAAACCGTTGGTTCTAGGGTAACTTTACAATTAAGTATTTACACATGATCTGTTATTATTATATGTCGCACTTATATTTATAAGTTTGTGTAATTTTACATCTAATAAATGCAAACAATATTTGTATGATACTAAGTACATACACCTTCTTGTTGCGCTTGTTTATTTATATCGTCGGCGTTAATTAATGTGCTACAATTTATTTAATGTTCTCTCGCTTCATGGTTTTTAAGTCGTATGGCTTTTAACTTCATATTTTAAACCCTATTTATTTTGAAATATTTTTAACTCAACTTAATGAGCCGGGATAAACTCGTTTAAAAGTTTGGTTCCATTGTTAACAATTATGAATCATCTAATTATCGTTTCTAACTTATTCTCGTTGAAATACTATACTTGTCAAAATAGATATTAAAATAATATACTTGTTAAAATAACCCTACTCGTTATTAAGTTGTCATCCCATTTGGGCTCGAACCGAGAGTTTGATAAATGTGTATGTAATATATATATATATATATGCATGTCAGAATTCAAAGTCAACTTGTCCAAAACCCACACTCATTTTATGTCCAAATTCATCACGTGTGCACCCAATTATATGTCCTTTCTCTCTTCTTTGCTTTCTTTTCTTGCTGCACACCTGACGCACACACAAGGCTCAATGTATATTATATATATAGCATGTGTACTCTATCTTTTTCTTTCTCTTTTGCTACCCCAAATGATGCAACAACAGTGACCTTTTCAACTCACTGTTTTCAGTTCCTAACTTCCCACCGAAACCCACATGTATATATATAAGTTTTCTTTCTATTTTCACATATTTTACATCTTTGTAGCTAGCATAAGAGGACTCATTTCCAGGTACTAGGATGCTTGGTATGTGGAGTAAGATCAACAGCAGCTGCTGCATTTTCTTTTCTTTTTCTTTGATTTCTGTCGCACACAACAGAAGGTGACAACCACTTTTGTGGTATCATTTGCTCTCACTCACGCACTCTTGTTAACAGTTATATATAAGTTTTCTTCTCCCTTTTATTGTATTCGTATGCTTGTATAACTCGCATGTAAATATATATTATATGTCATGTGTTTACTTCTTATCTTTTCTTTTTGTCTATCAGACGCCGCAACAAGCATGCTTCAGTTTATATATATATATATGTTTGAATATGATCATGACTCATGGGTTTTACAACTGGGTAACTAGATTTTGAGACACCAACGACTCCGTGTTTCATGCAGAAATGTAGTCACAATAGTAGGTTTTTAACTTGCCCTAGTCGTTTACTAATATGTGATATAAGTGGGGTTTTGGTTCAAAACAACACGCACCATCGTGCTCTTTCTCGCAGCGCAAAAGATGTATCCACAGCGAGCAAGGCTCGACTATGGTTTAGCTTGGTTTTCGTGGGCATGCTCATGTCACATGTTGAGGGTTTCGCATGAGGGTTTCCTTATAATTCATGCGAGACTCTTATGTTCGTTAACCCCTTACAACCCAAACGTTTGGTCGTGGTATGCTTAAGATTTTTACAACATTTCTGATCTCGCCACTAATCCTATACATGTTTAATGGTTAACGACTCTCTCCTAGTTTCGATATATAGCTTTTATGTATAATATGGCATTTTCTAGTTTTGTTACAGGTTGTTATTTCATACGTATTACGGCAAAGCTATTCATATGTGTACGTTCATATTAGACACGCTTGGTTAAATGCCGCATTTTATTCATGTAAGCCAAGACTCTCGTTAAGCTACATGATGAATGACATGATTAATGATAAACTATGAGGGTGACCTACCGAGGTCCAAGCAAGAAAGATGGTGGTAGTGAGAGAACTTGAACCTCTCTTGCTTCACTCCTTTATAACCTGTTGTTCACCTAGCTTGTGCCCTCAATGTAATTTAAACTCAAACCGTTTATACTTCTTTTTGTATTTAGGTTTTAGTTGTGATGAAAATAGCTAGTGTCTGGTTCTCTTTTTATACTAGTTTTATGTGAAGATTGCATGAGAAATGTATAATTCATATACACTATTTTTTTGGGATACTATTTGTGATGATTGTGTTTTTATAATACTATTTAAGGATGGCTACTAATTGGATGATTTGAAATTGAGAATGCACTCTGAGCCAGACGTAGCAGTTGAGTATTTTCAAAAAGGTTGTAGGGTATTTCATGCAAAGTGAAATGATGAGGATAGCTCATCCATTTTGAATATCACTGACTTTTAGATAGCATTTGAATATATTTATTAATATATATATATATATATTTATAACTGGATGGTTAAAGTCATATCATTTATTTAGTGAGGTGTATACATTGGTCCATTTACATTTTATTTGTTGTAGTATGAATGGGTTCACAAAATAATATAGTCGTGCGACTTTGTTTCGCGCGGCGTAAAATAACATATGATTTTTATTGTTACGCGATCTCTAAAGTACCCCTTTTTGATCCGTAATTAAAATGACGATTTATGCACGTTATTATAACTCTCGATTAGCACACAATATTGTATACCGCTTGAAGGACAACTTTTATTAGAAAAATAATGACAATTAGCAATTGCTTGCGATACATACTTTCACGTAACATAACAAGAAGTTCTAAATTTTTCCGAGGTGTCACATCCGCCCCGTGTTATGCGATTTCGTCCCGAAATCAAGACGTTGTAGTTGATCATGGGTTTTTGAATAGGTGAGGGTATTTCTCCCTGAATTGGTCTTCGCGTTCCCACGTGTACTCTGGACCTCTACGTGCATTCCAACGGACTTTAATGATAGGTATACGACTTCGTTTAAGTTGCTTGACCTCGCGGTCCATAATCTCTACGGGTTCTTCAACGAAGTTGAGTTTGTCATCGAGTTGGATTTCCTCCAGAGGAATAACGAGTGTGTCATCGGACAAACATTTCTTTAGGTTGCAAATGTGAAACACGTTGTGTACTCGACTAAGTTTTTGAGGTAATTCCAAACGGTAAGCTACTGGACCAATCCTTTCTATAATTCTGAAGGGTCCAATATAGCGAGGGTTCAACTTTCCACGCTTTCCAAATCGCATCACACCCTTCCAAGGTGCGACCTTGAGCATAACCTTATCTCCGACTTCAAATTCAAGAGGCCTACGCCTCTTGGTCAGCATACGCTCATATTTGTCGCTCACGTGCACTTGCATGGATCTCTAATCTTGAAAATCTTTTCCGTAGTCTCATGAATAATCTTTGTCCTAGTAAGTTGTGCTTTTCCGTCTCAGCCCAACAAACAGTGTGATACGACACTTCCTACCGTAAAGTGCTTCAAACGGTGCAGCTTTAATGCTCGTGTGATAGCTGTTATTGTACGAGAATTCCACCAAAGGTAGGTGTCTATCCCAACCATTCCCGAAGTCAATCATGCAAGCTCTTAGCATGTCTTCTAATGTTTGAATGGTTCTCTCACTCTGACCATCGGTCTGAGGGTGATAGGCAGTACTCAGGTTCAACTGCGTACCTAATGCCTCATGCAAGGATTGCCAAACTCTCGAGGTGAAATGACTATCACGATCGGAAATGATTGACACCGGTATACCATGTCTTGCTACTATCTCCTTCATGTACATCCTTGTCAATTTTTCTGTTAAATCCGTCTCCTTCATTGGCACTCTCTCTCGCGCGCTCGCTCGCACTTGGTGAGACGATCAACAATGACCCAAATCGAATCATATCCTCCTGCTGTCTTGGGTAGTTTGGTGATGAAATCCATTGTTATATTCTCCTATTTCTATTCTGGTATATCGGGTTGGACCAATAAACCAGAGGGCCTCTGATGTTCAGATTTGACCTTGGCACAAGTCAGGCATTTGCTAACATATGTGGCGATGTCAGCCTTCATGTTTGGCCACCAATATAACATCTTCAAGTCATGGTACATTTTGTCGGCTCCTGGATAAATAGAATACTTTGACTTATACGATTCATGCATAATCAAAGATCTCGTGTCACCGTAACATGGTAACCAACTTCTATTATCCAAGCATAATGTTCCATCAGCACGGGCTTCTAATTTCTTTAGCATGCCTTCGATATCTTCTGCTCCAAGGTTCTCATTCTTGACCGCTTCTCTCTGAGCCTCAAGGATTCGTGATGGAAGGTCCAAGCCAATGGTCGTAACCAAGGCTCTTACTCGTAATGGTTCGATCCTTTCCTTTCGACTCAAAGCATTCGCTACTACATTCGCTTTTCCCGGGTGATAACGAATTTCGCAATCGTAATCACTTAGGAGCTCTATCCATCGGCGTTGCCTCATATTGAGGTCCTTTTGGTCTAGGATATGTTGTAGACTCTTGTGGTCGGTGAACACTACACACTTCGTGCCATACAAATAGTGTCTCCAGATCTTTAGGGCGAACACTACCGCTCCTAACTCCAGATCATGAGTGGTGTAGTTCTTCTCGTGAATTTTCAATTGTCTAGAAGCGTATGCAATAACCTTCATTCTCTGCATCAGTACCGCACCTAACCCTTTTATAGATGCATCACAGTACACCACAAAATCATCACTGCCTTCAGGTAGTGCTAAAATAGGTGCAACACATAGTTTCTGTTTCAGTAGTTGAAAAGCTTCTTCCTGTTCTTCACCCCAATCGAACTTCTGGTTCTTCTGCGTAAGCTCAGTCATGGGCTTAGCTATTTTGGAGAATCCTTCAATGAATCTCCTATAGTAACCTGCAAGACCTAAGAACTGGCGAATCTCCGAAGGTGTGGTTGGAGAAGCCCAATTCTTAACTGCTTCGATCTTAGTTGGGTCTACGTGAATACCACTGCTATCGATCACGTGACCAAGAAATTTTACCGTATTAATCCAAAATTCACACTTGGAAAACTTGGCATACAGTTCTTCCTTCTTCAGCAACTCCAGAATAGTTTTCAGGTGTTCCTTGTGTTCTTTCTCATTGCGAGAGTATATGAGAATGTCGTCGATGAACACAATCACAAACTTATCCAAGTATGGCTTGCACACACGGTTCATGAGATCCATGAATACCGCAGGTGCGTTGGTCAAACCGAAAGGCATAACTCGGAACTCATAGTGTCCGTATCGTGTTCTGAAAGCAGTCTTGGGAATATCTTCTTCTCTAACCCTTAACTGATGATATCCTGACCTTAAGTCAATCTTTGAGTAGATGCTGGATCCTTGCAACTGATCGAATAAGTCATCGATCCTTGGTAAGGGATAACGATTTTTCACTGTAAGTTTGTTCAACTCACGGTAATCGATACACATCCGAAAAGATCCATCTTTCTTTTTGACAAACAAGATTGGCGCTCCCCACGGGGAGGAACTTGGTCTGATAAAACCTTTGTCAGAAAGTTCTTTTAGTTGCGCACGCGCTAGCTTCTTTCATCTCTGCAGGTGCAGACGATATGGTGCAGCGTGCAACAGTGCAAGCTTCGGGTTTCAGCTTCGAATGTGAAATTCTACTTGGCGTGTCGGGGGTAATCCTGGCAAATCTTCAGGAAATACTTCCAGAAAGTCTCTGACAACAGGCACATCTTCAATTCGCCTCTCTGGGGTTTCGGCTTTCTCTTCCTTCGTCATTTGAATCAAGAACACTTGACATCCTTGGTCGATGTACTTATGTGTCCTGATGCTCGAGATGACTTCTAATCTCGATTCGCTTTTAATTCCGCTCCTTTCGCCTTGTATGATCAGCATATCATTTTTGTACGGAACACGAATGTACTTCTCATAACACACAACTTCTGCGCAATGTTTGGCCATCCAATCCATTCTGACGATGACGTCAAAACTTCCTAGTTTTATAGGGAGTAAGTCGATTTCAAACAGGTGATTTTGCAAGTTAAGAGTACACCCTCTTAAAATAGTATTTGTGGTTAGTGACTTTCCGTCAGCTAACTCCACATCATAATTAGTATCTAGGGTTGTAGGAGTGACGTCTATATATTTACTGAAAGCATAAGACACAAAACTTCTATCCGCACCAGTGTCAAATAGTACTGAAGCATAGACATTATTGATCAGGAACGTACCATTCACCACGTTGTTATCCTTCACTGCTGCTTCAGCACATAGACTCTACACTCTGCCAGGTGCCCTGCGTCCTCCTTGAGTACTGGTTGATGCTTAGTTATTTCCCTTAGGGTTCCCTTGATTCTGCCTTTGATTGTTCTGATGGTTTTGCGAGTTGCCTCGAATTTGATTCCCACCGCCTTGATTCCCATTGCTTGGACACTTGTTCTTGTAGTGTCCTTTCTCACCACATCCAAAACAAGTGACATCACTTCCATGTCCTCCTTAGCTTCCTGGTCCTTTTTGGTTTGCGGGACGAGGTAGAGCTCGGCAGTCTTTGGCCTTATGTCCTGCCTTTCCACAGTTGTAACAAGCAGGAGGGCATGCCTTCAGTGTGCGAGTGTCCAATTTTTTCGCAGTGAGGTAACTTGCCAGCATAAGAACCTTGTCCGGCTGTAAACACCCTTGCTGTCTCTAGGCGTTTGTTCTGGTTGAGGTTGCTTGTGTTGTTGGTGTTGCTGGGGTTGTGGTTGTAGTGGTTTCCATTCCATTTCCGTTTGTCGCCCGAGTTTTCTCTATCTCTTGGACCATTGATTACATCAAACCCTTGAGCCATTTGATTGCTTCATGCAAGTCTTCTGGTTTGGATGAGGTTACATTCCCTTGATGTTTCAAAGGAAGACCTTTCATGTAACGTTACAACTACCGGTCGGGTTGTGGTACATATCATTTCATAAGAGGATGAGTTTTAGAAACGTTGATTGTAGGCAGTAAAGGTTAGTACCCTTCACTTTCAAGTTCACAATCATTTCATTTGCTTGATTTCATTCTGGGCAGTACTTCCGAATGAAAAATTTGTCTTGAAATCGTCCACGGTGTGGCATGAGCGGTATCGAGAGTAACAGAATGAACATACTCCGTTCCACCAAGTTAAAGCACTATCTAGCAGTGTGCTAGAAGCAAATTTGACTCTGTCACCTTCCTGCAAACTTTGCTAATCCAAATTGAGACTCTGTTTCTCAAACCCATCGGGTTAAGCCTAAGCACCTTAGTTACCACGAATAGTTTTCATGCATATCTTGAACGGAATTCCTTGTTGTTGCATGTTTTTGTTTTTCTTTGGGGGGGGGGGGGGGGGAAAAAAAAAAAGAGTTGGATCCTACGTTGTTTATCTTCTGAGTGCTGCAGCATGAGTCACAGCGGCTGCTGCGGAGTTGTTTCAGCAACTTCTTGTGGCATGAAGCTGGTTAAGTATTTGAATGTCAATGCCCACTGTTGATGTCCACATTATTTCGGTTGGTCGAACGGATTAGAGAAGGGTTCATGTGACATTTTTGGCGTCGACCAGGTGCATTTTCTATAAGATGGAGATGAAAATGACCAATTATAACATGTACAAAAATTATGCGCGTGAGATAATCATCGTTACTACCAAATGGCTTGTCTATTGAAATCAATACTTGTTATTATTCGCAAATTGATGTTTATTCAAATGAGTCGGAAATACAAGCGTTCACTAGCCGTGACAAACCCATAGCTTAGTGGTTATTCAAAAAGACAGAACTAAAACTAGTTGTTGGTACGGTAGATTTGCTGGACCACTTCCTCGAGTGCTTCCTTCCTCTTCTGTCGTGCTTCCTCCTGAGCATTACTAGCACGATCCTCCGCATCCTCACACAATTGTCTAAGTTGAGTAATCAATTCGTCCACCGATAGTGTCTCCAACGAACTTTCCTCAACTCTCGCGCGCGCTTCACATCCCACAGAGTCATGAAGGCTTCTACACTCCTCTAAACAGGCTTTTGGGTACGGTCCTGTTCCTCGAGAATGGTATGCAACTGTCCTCTAAGGCGTGTTGTGCATACGGTCAAGGCTGTCTCAGGTACAGGCACCGAATTCTGACCAGTTTCTGTTAGAGCTTCCTCTCTCTGAGTGGGGTCCGTTTCAGCAATCATCCGCTGGTAAGCAGCCATCGTGAATGGGGATGAAGGTGAGGGTGGTGGAGTAAGAGGATCAAGTTGATAATCATCAAGGTTAATAGCAGCAATTCTGGCGCGTTCAGCAAGATTTGGCTCAATAGGTGGGATAGATATACGAGCGGTACGTCTGATAGTTGGGGGATTTGGTAAGACAGATGGCAAAACAAGTAATCCTAGAGTAGGACGCCTCCTGTGATACACCTGAGGGAGTGTGTCAGGGAGTCTGGGAGGTACCAGTGTAGTGTTATCGGCGTGTCTCAATTCATCCGAGTTTGACATGTCGCTGAGACAAAATATGAAATAAGGATATAGATATATTTCAAAATACGCATAGTTAAGCCTGTTTAATACATATGTAACCCATATTAAGTATATGTACCTCATATATGCCTATTTCACATGTATATTTTTAATAAATATGTGCTCCCTCTGATTGTTTGACTTCCTATGTACCCCATTACTGAGCAAACCGCAATGACAGTCGATAGAAGCATAATAAGGCATGTAGGCGATAAGGAGTTATTGTCTAGTGCTACCTATGAACTAGTTCTTATAGGCTCAGGGATCTGATGCCCAATTGTCACCCCCCCCCCCCAAAAATATCAGAGTATAATGGCAACAGGGGGCGTGACTTCATGATTATCATACTTTCTAAGCAATAAGGAAAGACCTCTATATGAGAGTTTTAAGAAAAACAGATCACTGAATTAGAAAGTAATAAATTGTTTAATTCAGCGGAGAAGCATAAAATAGACAATACAACTTGTTTTAATCAGACAATGATCTTCAGAAAATGGACAGCAATGCATGGAATTCATATAGGGCATCTTCATTCTTAATACCTGAGAAAACATTGCTAAAGTGTCAACATAAAGTTGGTGAGTTCATAGGTTTGTTCAAGAAGAAAATGTAGTGTTTATGAATTACAAGATTTCATCCGCATATGACAATATAACAGATACAAAGTCATATAAATTGCATTACTATTGTCTAAGCTCATGACACCGAAAACGCTCGTTAACATATACCAACATAAATGAATGCCTTGCAGGTGTATACCGGGGACACCCGTAGTATGACTTAAATGAAACTGTCTTTGCTTGACTATTGTCAGTCCAAGACCCAAAAGGGATTTGTCCATCCACGATAGATCTATCCTTAACATTCGCGCTCACAAAGATTCGACGGTTCATGATGAAATCGGGCAAATAGCAACTTGGTTAAGCGCGGGGACTTTAGACCACATCAGTAATGAGTTTTGTACTTGTATTCCACGTTTAAAACAAGCAATGTTCTTCACCAAAAAGATGATTTAAACTAGTAGAGTAAGGCTATGAAAATCACCGTTGGTAATCGTCTGAGATTGATAATGGATTAAGGCACGTCAATTAGCGACCTAATCAAACACCTAAGTGATTATAACAATTACTGAGTTTACATTCTAAAATTTAATGTATGCATATTGAATTATGAAATTGGCGCTCTCTCTCGGCGCTCTGTCGCTATGCTTAACGCGTTTGTTTTAAACCGTTGGTTCTAAGGTTGATTACAAATTATGTATTTAACATGATCTTTGTTTACTATTATGTTGTCGCACTATATTTATAAGTTTGTGTAATTTTACATCAATTTTTTTTTTTTCTATTCTTTTATTTTATTTTTATAATAAAATGCCAAACAATATTTGTATGATATTAAGTACATACACCTTCTTGTTGCGCTTGTTTATTTATATCGTCGGCGTTAATTAATGTGCTATAATTTATTTAATGTTCTCTCGCTTCATGGTTTTTAAGTCGTATGGCTTTTAACTTCATATTTTAAACCCTATTCTTTTGAAAATATTTTTAACTCAACTTAATGAGCCGGATAAAAATCGTTAAAGGTTTGGTTCCATTGTGTGTGTGTGGGTGTTTATAAGAATCATCTAATATCGTTTCCAACTTATTCTCGTTGAAATACTATACTTGTCAAAATAGACATTTAAATATTATACTTGTTAAAATTAAATATTAAAATAATATACTTGTTAAAATACCTATCGTTATTAGTTGTCATCCCCATTTTGGGCTCGAACGAGAGTTTTTGATAAATGTGTATGTAATATATATATATATATATGCATGTCAGAATTCAAAGTCAACTTGTCCAAAACACACACTCATTTTATGTCCAAATTCATCACGTGTGCACCCAATTATATGTCCTTTCTCTCTTCTTTGCTTTCTTTTCTTGCTGCACACCTGACGCACACACAAGGCTCAATGTGTATTATATATATATATATCATGTGTACTCTATCTTTTTCTTTCTCTTTTGCTGCCCCAAATGATGCAACAACAGTGAGCTTTTCAACTCACTGTTTTCAGTTCCTAACTTCCCACCGAAACCCACATGTATATATATAAGTTTTCTTTCTATTTTCGCATATTTTACATCTTTGTAGCTAGCATGAGAGGACTCATTTCCAGGTACTAGGATGCTCGGTATGTGGAGTAAGATCAACAGCAGCTGCTGCGTTTTCTTTTCTTTTTCTTTGTTTTCTGTCGCACACAATAGGAGGTGACAACCACTTTTGTGGTATCATTTGCTCTCACTCACGCACTCTTGTTAACAGTTATATATAAGTTTTCTTCTCCCTTTTATTGTACTCGTATGCTTGTATAACTCGCATGTAAATATATATTATATGTCGTGTGTTTACTTCTTCCCTTTTCTTTTTGTCCATCAGACGCAGCAACAAGCATGCTTCAGTTTATATATATATGTTTGAATATGATCGTGACTCGTGGGTTTTACAACTGGGTAACTAGATTTCGAGACACCAACGACTCCTTGTTTCATGCAGAAATGTAGTCACAACAGTAGGTTTTTTAACTTGCCCTAGTCGTTTACTAATATGCGATATAAGTGGGGTTTTGGTTCAAAACAACACGCACCATCGTGCTCTTTGTAGCAGCGCAAAAGATGTATCCACAGCGAGCAAGACTCGGCTGTGGTTTAGCTTGGTTTTCGTGGGCATGCTCATGTCACACGTTGAGGGTTTCGCATGAGGGTTTCCTTATAATTCATGCGAGACTCTTGTGTTCGTTAACCCCTTACAACCCAAACGTTTGGTCGTGGTATGCTTAAGATTTTTACAACATTTCTGGTCTCGCCACTAATCCTATACATGTTTAATGGTTAACGACTCTCTCCTGGTTTCGATATATAGCTTTTATGTATAATATGGCATTTTCATAGTTTTGTTACAGGTTGTTATGTCATGCGTATTACGGCAAAGCTATTCGTATGTGTACGTTCATATTAGACATGCCGCGTTTTATTCATGTAAGCCAAGACTCTCGTTAAGCTACATGATGAATGACATGATTAATGATAAACTATGAGAGTGACGTACCGAGGTCCAAGCAAGAAAGATGGTGGTAGTGAGAGAACTCGAACCTCTCTTGCTTCACTCCTTTATAACCCGTCGTTCACCTAGCTTGTGCCCTCAATGTAATTTAAACTCGAACCGTTTATACTTCTTTTTGTTTTTAGGTTTTAGTTGTGATGAAAATAGCTAGTGCCTGGTTCTCTTTTTATACTAATTTTGTGTGAAGATTGCATGAGAAATGTATAATTCATATACACTGTTCGTTTGGGATACTGTTTGTGATGATTGTGTTTTTATAATACTATGCAAGGATGGCTACTATTGGATGATTTGAATTGAGAATGCAATTGGAGCCAGACGTAGCAGTTGAGTATTTTCAAAAGGTTGTAGGGCATTTCATGCAAAGTGAAATGATGAGGATAGCTCATCCATTTTGAATATCACTGACTTTTAGATAGCATTTGTATATATTATATATATATATATATATATTTATAACTGGAATGTTAAGTCATATCATTTATTTAGTGAGGTGTATACATTGGTCCATTTACATTTTATTTGTTGTAGTATGAATGGGTTCACAAAATAATATAGTCGTGCGACTTTGTTTCGCGCGGCGTAAAATAACATATGATTTTTATTGTTACGCGATCTCTAAAGTACCCCTTTTTGATCCGTAATTAAAATGACGATTTATGCACGTTATTATAACTCTCGATTAGCACACAATATTGTATACCGCTTGAAGGACAACTTTTATTAGAAAAATAATGACAATTAGCAATTGCTTGCGATACATACCTTTACGTAACATAACAAGAAGTTCTAAATTTTTCCGAGGTGTCACATCCACCCCGTGTTATGCGATTTCGTCCCGAAATCAAGACGTTGTGGTAGATCGCGGGTTTGTGAATAGGTGAGGGTATTTCTCCTTGAATTGATCTTCGCGTTCCCACGTGTACTCTGGACCTCTACGTGCATTCCAACGGACTTTAATGATAGGTATACGACTTTGTTTAAGTTGCTTGACCTCGCGGTCCATAATCTCTACGGGTTCTTCGACGAAGTTGAGTTTGTCGTCGAGTTGGATTTCCTCCAGAGGAATAACGAGTGTGTCATCGGACAAACATTTCTTTAGGTTGCAAATGTGAAACACGTTGTGTACTCGACTAAGTTCTTGAGGTAATTCCAAACGGTAAGCTACTGGACCAATCCTTTCTATAATTCTGAAGGGTCTAATATAGCGAGGGTTCAACTTTCCACGCTTCCCAAATCGCATCACACCCTTCCAGGGCGCGACCTTGAGCATAACCTTATCTCCGACTTCAAATTCAAGGGGCCTACGCCTCTTGTCAGCATAGCTCTTTTGTCGATCACGTGCAGCTTGCATGCGATCCCTAATCTTGAAAATCTTTTCCGTAGTCTCGTGAATAATCTCTGGTCCGGTAAGTTGTGCTTCTCCAACTTCAGCCCAACAAACAGGCGAACGACACTTCCTACCGTAAAGTGCTTCAAACGGTGCAGCTTTAATGCTCGTGTGATAGCTGTTATTGTACGAGAATTCCACCAAAGGTAGGTGTCTATCCCAACCATTCCCGAAATCAATCACGCAAGCTCTTAGCATGTCTTCTAATGTTTGAATGGTTCTCTCACTCTGACCATCAGTCTGAGGGTGATAGGCAGTACTCAGGTTCAACTGCGTACCTAGTGCCTCATGCAAGGATTGCCAAACTCTCGAAGTAAAATGGCTATCACGATCGGAGATGATTGACACCGGTATTCCATGTCTTGCTACTATCTCCTTCATGTACAGCCTCGTTAATTTTTCTGTTGAATCCGTCTCCTTCATTGGCAAAAAGTGCGCAGACTTAGTAAGACGATCAACAATGACCCAAATCGAATCGTATCCTGCTGCCGTTTTGGGTAGTTTGGTGATGAAATCCATTGTTATCTTCTCCCACTTCCATTCTGGTATATCGGGTTGGACTATAACACCCTATGTTTTCAAGTCATAGACGACGTCAACAAATCCGTAATGTACCTTTTGTATTGTACATGTTTGCTTGAAATTGTAAACGCTAGGTTAAATCGCGTATGCCAAAAATTAGCGTTTAATGTGAACGGGCATCAAACCATCAAACGTTTACATCAATCATGTGTTATATAATTATTTTGATAATAATTATGGTCGTTGTTCATTTATTTTATTAGTTATGTAAGTTAAATACGTTTCGCGATAAATGTACGTTTAAGCATAACCGGAAGCACGTTAATTTATTAACGCTTCAACAAATACCCTCGATTATACCCAATACCTAAAGCTTTATTAAACTTTAGCCAAGTAAATGATACTTACACTTTTTACCCTAGGAATGAAGCATTATGCAAATAATTGCAAGTAAACACATCCTTAAGTAATTTATACAAGTTGTAACTTGTATACATAATGCAAGATATATTGTTTACTAGCCAAAAGACTTCTAGAAGCCTTCCCCCCCCCTCATTTCACACGGCACAACATCACCAATGAGATAAATGAGTCATTTTACTAAGCAACTTGGTCAAGAGTACTTCACTTGCATTTAAACCAAACCATTCTTTGTCTCCTTGACCAACAACTTTCCCTAAGACCATGAGACTTGTCTTGGACCAACTATTGCAAACTTTATTGACCATTGAACCTTATATAATATTAGTATGCATACAAGTAACTCATACAAGCATAACACTTAGCAAAAAAATCAAATAAACACTCTCTTTTGGCTCATTGAAGGCCACGGCTCAAACACCCTTTTATAACAAAGCCATACAAAATTTCATTCAACCCATACACACTTATACACATCTATCCTAAGTCACTCTAAGGCATTTGCAAGTATTGGTTAACCATATTCAAGTAATAATCAATAGAAAGAAAGCTAGGGTTTTTATTAAGAAAACAAGGGTTTTATTTGTGCAAGCTTTGGTTTTGTGGCTAAACAAGGGTTTAGCACTTGATCATCATCATCATCACACATCTTAAGGTCCATTTGAACTCTTTATGTTCTTATAATTTTCATTTTTATGCATATGATTATTCTATTTAGCTTTAATCACCATTTAGGATCATTAACATGTAAAGAGAAGTTTTTATTTATTGTCATCATAATGTACACATTTATATATCCTATGATGTTATTGACATCATGTTAAAATGGTCACACAAGTGATTTACACTCTTGGTTAAACATGAAAATGATTATGTATTAATTAGGGTTTTCATAGTTTCATAATATGTTTTAAGTTAAAGAAATACTTATGACAAGTTAAGGTTAATTATGGACCTATGTTAATGTTGTATGGTTGCTAATATAAGGATGATATATAAAATATATGAAATATAAGACATATGGTGGGTTACAAAAGTGGAAAAGTATGAAAACAAGGATATATAAGGACTTAACAAACTCAACCAAACTTGCTGTCCAAAATTCGACATTTAACATATCCATTTTATATTTTTATAAGATAATACATTTCACGACGATTCCGAAAAGGTAAGAAACTTGTTAAACGGATTAATAACGAAAAAGTTACGTTAAAAACGAGTTATACGTTAATAAACGAAGTCGTAAATGAATTTTTATAAAAACATTTTTATAAAAATTATAAACAGCAAGTGTTGATATTTTTAACAAATAATACATATTTTTAGGATTCCAAAATGATAAGAATCGTAATTTTTCAATTAATAACGAACGAGTTATGAATTTCGCGAGTTTACGACAATTAATACTTTTATAAAACTATTTTTATAAAAGTTACTATTCATGACAGAAAGTTATATTTTTGTAAACCTCATAAATATATAGAACTTTCAATTACGAGAACGTCCTCGAAAGAATCATTAAAAACGGAGCTATAACGAATAAAATACGACATTTACGGGTTTTACGACAACAAATACAAATTATATAAAACCCATGTCTGTTATGAACAGTAAAAGTTACTGTTCATCAGGGGACAAAATTTATGAAAATGTCAAATATCGATAACCCGTCTTAATACGAAAAGATGGACATAAGAAACGCGAGAATCGGGTTTAAAACGCAAAAGTTATGCTAGTTTTACTAAAACGGTAATTATAAACGTTTTAACTTATTAAACACAATTTTACCAAAACACTATATGCATCCTATAGCGTACGATTCGCTCTAGAGAAGTATATCATACTGTATAACACAGGATCAACGTCTGTTTACTTCTGAGTTGCGGGGGGCGTGTGACCACAGAGGGGCGGTAGGGACTCCTCTGTACATATCTACTTGGTATAGAGCTCTACTCACGGCTTTGAGAGCGTAGTTATCTGGTGTTCAGGGTGTTGGGGGAAGGGGTATTATCTACTACTTGGTCATTCATTCATCAGAGAATTTAGTATGAGTTTGGTGTGAGGTAACGCTTCGTTGCACGAGTCTCTTGTGAGCGGATTCAGGAGGAAGTAGGGGGAGTCGTGCTGCGCTAACAGGAGTCTCCGGGTCAGCATCTCTTAGGTGACTGGAGAGAGATCAAATGATCAAGAATCGTCAGTTCTACATGAGAGCGGGAGGATTAGGAAGGATGGCGCTGTAAAGTTGGTGCCGCATGGTTGTTTTTGTAGCACTGGAGCGGTTTATTTAGCGAGAACTAGAATAGGATGGAGTGCGTCGCGGCGTGCGAGTTTGTGCTTTGTATAGAGCGACGTGCGCAGGGGGGGCAGTTGTCTCAGAGAGTCTAAGGGATTGTGACGGTAGGTGGTCGGAGCGAGTGTGGATAAGGTTTTAGTGGGTGAGTGATATGGTGCAGCGATATTGCGATAGATTATACGACAGATATATTACATGCGTGTAGGAGAGAGGAAGCGGGAGGTTTTAGAGGGAATTGGAGGATGGGGGTTTTTGGGTTGGTTTGGATTGATTGTAGAAGCGGGCTAGAAGAGCGTGATAGCCTTTAAAACGGCGAAAGGTATATAAGCAAAGGGTGTTATTCTGCGCGACGCGAGCGGCTAAAGGAGAGAGGTAGGTCTTTTGAGACTTTTTAATCAGCAATAGAGTAAATTAGATCTCTAAAACCATGGATGTTGGGGGATAACGGGTGATATAAAAATTAGTTTGGTTAGTTTCAAAGGTACATGTTTGGGAGTAGTGTGGGAGCTAAGTTAGTTTGTGAGTATTAATATTCATCAACTAAAGGGGTGTGACCTTGTGGGTTCCTATCTAGATCAGAGATGCAGCATCTATTGTGAGGCTATCTGGTGATCTTAGTTGTGAGTGTGTGGAGGGTGGAGTCTGAACTGACACTTATATTTGTTGTTAAAGGGATTTAAACGTTCTAGTATCTAGGGACGCCTCATAGTAGAAGGAGCGGTCATTAGTCTACCATTGACCTGCTTTTAATTATGAGATGAGGCCCAACGATGTAGGAACGCGTAGGGGAGTGGTAACAACTATCTAGAATTATGATTCAATGTTATTGATTAAATACTTCGGTACTTATACGACCTTAATTATACATTATATAGGTTTGCAATTTGACATCAAATTCGCTAGTGGTACGCGTTATTATGTAACAACTATTAGATTATATTCAATGTTGTTAGATTAAGTACTCGGTACTTATACGACCTTAATTTAATTAGGTTGCATTTGATCAATTCGCGTGGCGCGTTATTTGTGATACACTTGGCATTACTCACTCAAGGTGAGTTCATAGCCCCACGTTTTACATGCTTTTGTTTTACAAAGTTTTTGGGGTGAAAAACATGCAATGCTTTACAATTGGACACAAGTGGTTAAGTTTCATGTTATGATTACGTGTTGCCTAAGTAGCGATAACCCATATCTGAGCCCATTATCATGAACTGTCAATTGCGGGATTGTGAGCGCGAATGTTATTAATAGATCTATTGGGTTTGACAACCCCGTTCGGGTGATTAGCTATCACTGGACAAACGAACGTATACCATGTCGAATATAGGATGTTGCGGGTTAGAACATCACCACGGGCAATGTAGGCCATTAATTTGGTATTCATACACGTCAAGCTTCAGTGTCATGAGCTTAGAGCAACGTAATTACATTTATATGATATCTGCATCTGTTGCATTATCATACACTTGGGAAATCTTGTGGTCCTACAATATATGATTTATCAAACCTATGAATTCACCAACATATTGTTGACGTTTTAAAGCAATGTTTTTCAGGGGATCAATAAGCACAAGGTGCGATGGATACATTGGTGGTTTTGATTTGGATGTCTTGCATTAAAGATTTTGTCGCATTTCATTTTGTTATCTGTTATGGGCTGAAAATCTTTGTATTTGATCAAGTGAACAAGTTAAGCTACGGGCTTATGTAACAATTACTTTGTTAAATCCAATGTATCATTTTCAAATGACTTTTTGGTCGTTCTATATATATCTTGTGTTGTTGATCTATGAAGTAACATGCCCCGGACCCTTATTCCGCTGCGACCCAATTTGGGGGTGTTACATGGACCAATAAACCAGAGGGCCTTTGATGTTCAGCTTTAACTTTGGCATAAGTTAGGCATTTGCTAACATACGTGGCAATGTCAGCTTTCATGTTTGGCCACCAATATAACATCTTTAAGTCATGGTACATTTTGTCAGCTCCTGGATGAATAGAATACTTTGACTTATGTGACTCGTGCATAATCAAAGATCTCGTGTCACCGTAACATGGTAACCAACTTCTATTATCCAAGCATAATGTTCCATCAGTGCGGGCTTCTAATTTCTTTAGCATGCCACTGATGTCTTCTGCTCCGAGGTTCTCATTCTTGACCGCTTCTCTCTGAGCCTCAAGGATTCGTGACGGAAGGTCTAAGCCAATGGTCATAACCAAAGCTCTTACTCGCAATGGTTCAATTCTTTCCTTCCGACTCAAAGCATCTGCTACGACATTAGCTTTGCCCGGGTGATAACGAATTTCACAATCGTAATCACTTAGGAGTTCTATCCATCGGCGTTGCCTCATGTTGAGATCTTTTTGGTCTAAGATGTGTTGTAGGCTCTTGTGGTCGGTGAACACTACACACTTCGTGCCATACAGATAGTGTCTCCAGATCTTCAGGGCGAACACTACCGCTCCTAATTCCAGATCATGAGTGGTGTAGTTCTTCTCGTGAATTTTTAGTTGTCTAGAAGCGTACGCAATAACCTTCATCCTCTGCATTAGTACCGCACCTAACCCTTTTATGGATGCATCACAGTACACCACAAAATCTTCACTGCCTTCAGGTAGTGCTAAAATAGGTGCAGCACATAGTTTCTGTTTCAGTAGTTGAAAAGCTTCTTCCTGTTCTTCACCCCAATCGAACTTCTGGTTCTTCTGCGTAAGCTCAGTCATAGGCTTAGCTATTTTGGAGAATCCTTCGATGAATCTCCTATAGTATCCTGCAAGACCTAAGAACTAGCGAATCTCTGAAGGTGTGGTTGGAGATGCCCAATTCTTAACAACTTCAATCTTAGCTGGATCCACGTGAATGCCACTGCTATCAATCACGTGACCAAGGAATTTTACCGTATTGATCCAAAATTCACACTTAGAAAACTTGGCATACAGTTCTTCCTTCTTTAGCAACTCCAGAATAGTTTTCAGGTGTTCTTTGTGTTCTTTCTCATTGCGGGAGTATATGAGAATGTCGTCGATGAACACAATCACAAACTTATCCAAGTATGGCTTGCACACACGGTTCATGAGATCCATGAACACCGCAGGTGCGTTGGTCAAACCAAAAGGCATAATTCGGAACTCATAGTGTCCGTATCATGTTTTGAAAGCAGTCTTGGTAATATCTTCTTCTCTAACCCTTAACTGATGATAACCTGACCTTAAGTCAATTTTTGAGTAGATGCTGGATCCTTGCAACTGATCGAATAAGTCATCGATCCTTGGTAAGGGATAACGATTTTTCACTGTAAGTTTGTTCAACTCACGGTAATTGATACACATTCAAAAATATCCGTCCTTCTTTTTAACAAATAAGATCGGTGCTCCCCACGGAGAGGAACTTGGTCTTATAAAACCTTTATCCGGAATCTTTTTATTATTGATTCTATCTTGTGTATTTTATCCTTTTGTGGAATTTGACCTTTTGCCTTGGTCAAGGGCATTCGGTCAGGATCTGTATTAGGGTTGCTATATAAGTGTGTGCTACCAGCGAATCAGTTAGCTAGCTCTTTCATATCTGCAGGTGCAAGACGATATGGTGCACGTGCAACAGGTGCAGCTCCGGGTATTAACTCGATATGAAATTCTACTTGGCGTGTCGGGGGTAATCCTGGCAAATCATGAAGAAATACTTCTGGAAAGTCTCTGACAATAGGCACATCTTTAATTCGCCTCTCTGGGGTTTTGGCTTTCTCTTCCTTCATCATTTAAATCAAGAACACTTGACATCCTTGGACGATGTACTTCTATGTCCTGATGCTCGAGATAACTTCTAATCTTGATTCGCTTTTAACTCCTCTCTTTTCGCCTTGTATGATCAGCATGTCGTTTTTGTACGGAACACGAATATACTTCTCATAACATACAACTTCTACACGATGTTCGGCCATCCAATCCATTTCGACGATGACGTCAAAACTTCCTAGTTCTATAGGGAGTAAGTCGATTTCGAACAGGTGATTTTGCAAGTTAAGAGTACACCCTCTTAAAATAGTGTTTGTGGTTAGTGACTTTCCGTCGGCTAACTCCACATCATAATTAGTATCTAGTGTTGTAGGAGTAACGTCTATATATTTACTGAAAGCATAAGACACAAAACTTCTATCCGCACCCGTGTCAAATAGTACTGAAGCATAAACATTATTGATTAGGAACGTACCATTCACCATGTTGTTATCTTTCACTGCTGCTTTAGCACATAGGCTGTATACTCTGCCAGGTGCCTTGTGTCCTCCTTGAGTGCTGGTTGATGCTTGGTTACTTCCTTTAGGGTTCCCTTGATTCTGCCTTTGATTGTTCTGATGGTTTTGCGGGTTGCCTCAAATTTGATTCCCACCGCCTTAATTCCCATTGTTTGGACACTTGTTCTTGTAGTGTCCTTTCTTACCACATCTAAAACAAGTGACATCACTTCCCTGTCCTCCTTGGCTTCCTGGTCCTTTTTGGTTTACGAGACGAGGTGGAGCTCGATAGTCTTTGGCCTTATGTCCTGCCCTCCCACAGTTGTAACAAGCAGGAGGGCATGCTTCAGTGTGGTGTCGTCCACACTTTCCGTAGTAAGGTAACTTGCCAGCATAAGAACCTTGTCTGGTTGTAAACACCCTTGCAGTCTCTGGGCGTTTGTTCGGGTTGAGGTTGCTAGTGTTGTTGGTGTTATTGGGGTTGTGGTTGTAGTGGCTTCCGTTCCATTTCCGCTTATCACCCGAGTTTTCTCCTAACTCTTGAACCACTTGATACATCAAACCTTGAGCCATGTCAATGGCTTCATGCAAGTCTACTGGTTTGGATGATGTTACATTACCCTTGATGTTCAAAGGTAGACCTTCAATGTAACGTTCCAACAACCGGTCGGCGTTGGGTACCATTTCTGGGCATAAAAGGATGAGCTCTTGGAAACGTTGATTGTAGGCAGTAAGGTTTGTACCCTTCACTTTTAAGTTCCACAACTCATTTTCCATTTGTTTGATTTCATTCCTGGGGCAATACTTCCGAATGAACATAGCCTTGAAATCGCTCCAAGGTGTGGCATGAGCGGTATCGAGGGTAACGGAACGAACATACACGTTCCACCAAGTTAAAGCACCATCTAGCAGTGTGCTAGAAGCAAATTTGACTCGGTCACCTTCTGCAACGTTGCTAATCCCAAATTGAGACTCTAGTTTCTCAAACCATCGGGTTAAGCCTACAGCACCTTCAGTACCACGAAAGTTTTCATGCATAACTGAACGGAATTCCTTGTAGTTGCATGTTTTGTTCTGGGAAGAGTTGGATCCTAGGTTGTTCTCTTCTTGAGTGCTTGCAGCATGAGTCACAGCGGCAGCTGCGAGTGCTTCAGCAACTCTTGTGGCAATGAGCTGGTTGAGCATCTGAGTGTCAATGCCACTGTTGATATCCACATTGTTTCGATTGGTCGAACGGTTGACTGGAGGGTTCCGGTTGACATTTGGGCGTCGTCCGGGTGCCATTTTCTATAAGAGGGACAATGAAAATGACAGTTATGACATGCATGAAAGTTATATGCATAAAGATAGCCACGTTACTATAAATGACAGGTCAATATTGTTATTATTAGCAAACACGATGTTTATTTCAAAGAGTACGGGAATACAAGAGTTCACTAGCCGTGACAAACCCATAGCTTAGTGGTTATTCAAAAGACAGAACTAAAACTAGTTGTTGTTACGATAGATTCGCTGAATCACTTCCTCGAGTGCCTCCTTCCTCTTCTGTCGTGCTTCCTCCTGAGCATTACTAGCACAATCCTCCGCATCCTCACACAATTGTCTAAGTTGAGTAATCAATTCGTCCATCGATAATGTCTTCAACGAACTTTCCTCAACTCGGGGGTTTACATCCCACAGTGTCATGAATGCTTCTAACTCCTCCAAATAGGCATTTAGGTAACGGTCCATGTCCTCGAGAATGGTATGCAACTGTCCTTTAAGGCGCGTTGTGCATACGGTCAAGGCTGTCTCAGTTACAGGCACTGAATTCTGACCAGTTTCTGTTAGAGCTTCCTCTCTCTGGGTGGGATCCGTTTCGGCAATCATCCGCTGGTAAGCAGCCATCATGAATAGGGATGAAGGTGAGGGTGGTGGAGTAACAGGATCAGGTTGATAATCATCAAGGTTAATAGCAGAAATTCTGGCACATTCAGCAAGATTTGGCTCAATAGGTGGAATAGATATACGAGCGATACGTTTGATAGTTGGGAGAAATGGTGATACAGATGGCAAAATAAGTAATCCTAAGGTAGGACGCCTCTTGTGATACACCTGAGGGAGTGTGTCAGGGAGTCTGGGAGGTACCAGTGTAGTGTTATTGGTGTGTCTCAATTCATCTGAGTTCGACATGTCGCTGAGACAAGAAAATATGAAATAAGGGTATAGATATATTCCAAAATACGCGTAGCTAAGCCTGTTTAATGCACATGTAACCCATATTAAGTATATGTATATGGTTAATACACATGTAACACATATTAAGTATATGCATATGGTTAATACACATGTAACACATATTAAGTATATGTATCTCATATATATCTATGTCACATGTGCCCCATTTTAATATATGTACTCCTTTGATTGTTGATTCCTATGTACCCCATATTGAAAAACCAACAATAGAAGCATAATAAGCATGTTAAGCAGATAAGGAGTTATAGTCTAGCGCTACCAAATGCAACCTAGTTCTCTATAGCTCAGAGCTCTGATACCAATCTGTCACACCCCCAAAATATCAGAGTATAATGGCAACCGAGGGAGCGTGACTTCATGATTATCATGCTTCAAAGCAATACAGAACGACCTCTATATGAGACGTTTTAAGAAAATCGATCACTTGAATTGGAAATGGTAAATCGTTTGAACATTCAGCGGAAGCATAAAAATAGAC
>BQNB010103283.1:0-24062 GCA_026074375.1 Tanacetum coccineum | reverse complement strand
CTTCTCCCTCTCTCTTTTTGATCCTCTCTCTCTCTAGTTTCTTAGTTTCGATTCGTGTTGTGATTTTATGAAGTGTTAAATCGGGTTCCTACAACTCATCCTATTCATTGTTGACTCTGGATGCACAAAAAAAATGACGTTTGAACACAGCAGTTCAAGCCTCGGTCATCAATGTCTAATGGCGTCTGCTGAAAATAACACTTCAGGCCCCGTTCCTCAATGTTCAAAAGACGTTTGATCGCAGCATATCAAGCCTCGGTCTTTATGGCAATGATGTCTGTTCACATCAGTTTAGGCCTCGTTCTTTATCAAATGACTTCTGATCATAACCGTTCAGAACTCAGAATTCAAGACCACAACAACGAACCGTCAAGTTCAAAGCTGGATCCAAAAGTTGTTCCTCTAGCAGTCAAGACAACTACATCATGACAAGAGTTGGAATTACTATTCCACCATCATATAGCAATGCTGAGGACAACAGGTAAATAATACAAAATCAGAAAATAAAAGAGGTGGAAGATTACACACACACTCAAAATGAGAAAAATGGCAACCAACACCCTCTCCATGTGTGGAGAGGGTTCTATTTATACCCTTGAGCCATGAGTGGCTTATGGGCTTTCTAACTTGGGCCGGGCTTGGCTATTCTTGGGCTTTGAGCCCGAAACATGGACAATATTAGATTACAATCCAAGCCCGTTAAACCCGACTAGCCTATTACTTAACAAGACTAGATACGACTAATAAGACCGATAACATTCTTGTTCGACTTATATAAAATTAAGGCTAACAAAAAATATAAAACTTCAAAAAGAAAATACAAAATTAGAAAAACATAAAATTTCCAAAAATATTCTTCTCGACATGTCTCTTGGAATCGATAACATTTACGTGCTTAGAAATGTCGATTAACATTGACACGGGTGTGTAAATGAAGTTCGAGCGAGAGTTGCAAATAGTTTCAAAACATGTCATTTCTAATTTTCTAAATGGCTTATGTGCAAATATCAGTACATAACCCAGACTTCAAATAAAGGAAGGTTTATAACTTATCCTCACAACGAGAAAATTAACGTTTCTCGGTCTTGAGCTGTTCTTACAAGACATTCAATGTTTTTAGCTCAAGAAAAAGGATAGTGTACGTATCAGTGCGCTTACCCTTAGCGTTAGAAGAGAAGTCCTCTAACATTTGGTTTTTCAAAAAGTTGAACACAATTTTTCAAGAATTTCTCGATGACAATTCATAATCTTTCAAAATTATGTGTTCAACACTCCAACCCTCACAATGTTTTCAAAAGACAACAATTTCTCAATTGGTCCTATTTTTGAGGGGGAGTTTTTCGAAAAACAAAGTTTTAATGTTCTTGGATACATCAACAACGACAATTCTTATGTATTCAAAACATTATCAAAATGTTCCAAACCATTCATGCTGATAATATTTTCTCCCCACAGAATTTTCAAGACATATTTTAATCACAAGGTATTTCAAAAACTAAGTGTTTATTATTTAAAATAAGGGGAGAAAATGTAATTAAAATATGATCTATTCGACTCAATGTGCTGAAGAAAAGGTTTTATGGTTCGATCTTATACCCAACAACATCTTAATTTCACGACGATTCTGAAGTCATAAGGTGGTTAGGTTAGGAATCAATCCTATGATCCAACCAGAACCGGAGGATCTACCCAAGGATAATCCAAAGTTAGAAATAGCAGTCCTTAGGTATGATTGGAGATGAATGTATATGGGAATAATGCCGACTAAGATTGAGTTAACACTGGAACAATCACAACAAGGTGTTAGTAATGACGTCTTGGTAAGCATTGAAGGTGTTGAAGAATTAAAAAGAAATGTATGGATAAAGGGTCTAAAGAAAGAAGCCCTCCATACAACTTAAGGCAGAAACCGGGTCAATACATATGCTGTCAGAATCACAAGTTGATTGCTGACATTGAAAACGACATCATGGACCCAGTGATGCAATGCACAACCCTTCTCAGCCATTCAGGTTTCTCTCAACAGAAACTTGTCTCATTTGTCACGGAGATACACACGTTATCTATTGACATCTCACTCCGAGATTGTTGATATTGAATAGGTGGCAATATGCTCCAGCCTCCGAGTACTAAAACCAAAATGCACTAATCGAGTCTAGAGCCAAGAGATCAATCAAAATCTCGTTAGGACACATTCCATTTCAAACACTTGTTGAACATCATCAGGTTCACAAGCTGTTATCAAGAGACCTAAGAACTATCATTGTGATATTTGCCAGAACATTCTGAGTGATTCTTTCAGTATTCATAATGACGAAGGTAATCATTCCAGTGGTCATCATCAAACAGCAATTGCGTAAGGTGGTGACTTGCGAGATTCTATATGAATCAAACTTGTGACAACTGGATATCGATTTGGTCCAGTAAATGAATTGACGGTTGATGAATTTTGATAAAAACATGACACTCTCGATGTGTTACAAAAACTCTTTAACAAGTGACACGTCGATTGATTTTCAAATCAATTTTCTCGTTTATCACTAACGTATACGTGCAGGTCAAACGGTGGTAACGGCAACCTCAATCACATTCAAAGCTCATTATACGAGACATACTATTAGAAAGCTCAAGGATTTAAGTCAAAGCTTCCGCAAACTTTGATATGAAGCTTTCAAGATAATGTAAAAGTGATTAGCATGTTGGTCAAAGACACAAGATCGCAAGATGGCAAAAGGCACGATAAAAAGAATGACAAAGGCTCAAAAGTCAAGATCGCAAAGCATGATGGAATCAAGCCTACAACAAATAACGTAGACAAAGACCAAGAACACTCGAGTTAAATTGACAAATGCAATCTCACTGATCTCATGAAGGTGTGTCTTCAATGAAACTCACTTCCGGGGGAGTTTGGTAGCCTCAATTTTTATTGAGTCAATAAGGAAGCTCGTTCCCGTGTTCCAAGACCTCACTTCGGGGGAGATTGTTAGCCTACAATTTATTGAGTCGATCAAGGAAGACTCGGTACTCACTGATGGAGCTTCGGTCTTTTATTTAGTTAATGTTGTAATAATATAATATCGAGGATTCGGGCTCGTTAGTTAATCTAACTATCGTATTTGTTTGGGTTTAATCCCAAAAAATAAACCCGAGCCCGGGTCCAAGTTTAATATCACCACAGCGTTCGTAGGGATAATTTTTATAGATATTTTCCATATGAAAATATCTAATTCTCATTTTCTCAAAATATCTTTTTTCTAATAAATCTTTTTCTCTCATCTCTCTCTTCTCCCTCTCTCTTTTCGATCCTCTCTCTCTAGTTTCTTAGTTTCGATTCGTGTTGTGATTTTATGAAGTGTTAAATCGGGTTCCTACAATTCCTACACGATATGAGTATATAATCCAAGTGATAAGCAAAACTGACGAGATAAGATATAACAGGATTGCAACAAAAGCTTGAGATTAATAGGATCAAGATCATACCAAACACTTATTCGTTATCGTAATGTCACCGAGTAGTCATGAGAGATTTAGCCTCTCATGGCTATGAGGTTTATAACATAAGATGATTCAACATGAATTTCCATTATTCTAATATACTAAAATGATATTCTTCTTCGTTCTTGATTGTTTGATCTTGGATCTTCAAAAGGATGTGGTGTTTATGGTTTAAGACATGATTTGGGAAGAAGATTGTGTGTGTGATGAGATATGGATGATTAGATAATTGTTGGATGATTGAAATGTGTGAAATTCGTCCTCTATTTATAGGCTGAAAAAAGGGCAAAGTGCGGTGCACACAAGTATTTGTGTAGCGCACTTGATGAGTTAATACGAAGTGAATTTAATGCTTTTTAAAGAAGTGTGGCGCACAAGAGTGTTTGTGTGGCGTACTTAGGGAGTTAATGATGGGTATTTATGACTTCATTTATTCTTCATAATCATACAGGAAGTGCGGCGGACTTCAGAGATTTTCTGCTTGAGATTTTATTCTTTTCTTGTATCTTGATTTCTAATATGCGTAAACACTTGAGTTTTGCTTCTTATGATATTGCGATGTCTTCTAGTGAACCTGTATATGTTTTATGCTAAAAAGTACCAAAAGCTCACGAGAAATGATTAGAAGTAAACAAATAACGCCACCGAGAACATAAATAATTTAGGCGTTATCACATACGTTTTTATACACACCTTTTTTCTACCCACCTTTTTTACACACGTTTTTATACTCACATTTTAACACATTTTTATACACGTTTTAAACACGCATTTTTAGACACACATGTTTATACACACGTTTTTATACTCATATTTTTATACACGTTTTTACACATATTTTAATACACGTTTTTTATACATGTTTTAAACACGCATTTTGTACACAAATTTTTATACACGTTTTTATACATACATTTTTACACATGCTTTTATATACACGTTTTTTATAAATGTTTTACACACATTTTTTCACATGTTTTTACACAAATTTTTATACACGTTTTCATACACACGTTTTTATACACGTTTTTACACATGTTTTTACACACATTTTATACACGTTTTTACACACGTTTTAACACACATATTTAGACACACGTTTTAAACACGCATTTTTATACACACATTTGTATACACGTTTTATACACATGTTTTTATACACATGTTTTTATACACATGTTTTATACACACGTTTTTACACATGTTTTTACACATGTTTTGTATAAAAATATGTATAAAAATGTGAGTTAAAACATGTGTAAAAACATGCATAAAAACATTATACACACGTTTTAAACACACATTTTTATACACATTTTTATACAAAATATGTGTTTAAAAACGTGTATAAAAATATGTGTTAAAACATGTATAAAAATGTGCCTAAAAATCTGTGTAAAAACGAGTGTATAAAAACGTGTATAAAAATGTGTATAAGAATGTGTGTATAAATCGTGTGTATAAAAATGTGTGTAAAAACATGTGTAAAAACATGGGTATAAAACGTGTGTATAAAAATGTGTGTTTTAAAACCCTGTGTATAAAAACATGTATAAAAATGTGTGTTAAAATATGTGCAAAAACATGCATAAAAACATGTATAAAAATGTGCGTATAAAAACGCGCGTATAGAAATGTGTCTAAAAATGTGTGTAAAAACGGGTGTATAAAAGCGTGTGTATAAAAGCGTGTGTATGAAAATGTGTGTATAAAAACGTGTTTATAAAAATGTGTGTATAAAAATGTGTATAAAATTGTGCATAAAAACATATGTATACAAATATGTGTAATTTATCATGTTTAGAAAAGTGTTACATTTTTAAAAATTATTCAGAAAAGAGGACTTTTTGTTTAAAAATCATTATTTTGCAGTAATTACAAATGGTCGTTAGTATAAATGACTAACGTTGAAATAAAAAAATAAATGGTCGTTAACTTAACCTGCTCCAGCAGGTCAAGTAGGTCACCAGTACACACAATAGCACGATTTCAAAAGTTGAGCGACACATTGGAAAAAATAGTAGTCTACATATAATGACATAAAGTGGCAAGTATAGTACATTATTAAACAATTAATCCTAGTTGAAAGTTACTACTCTATTCTTATATAATACTAGTTATGATACGCCCATGGTTAGGATAACTAGTTTACTATGTTTAGGATATGTGTTGAGTCGTATTTGAAAAGTCAAAAAGTAAAAGGTCATAATAGCCCATAATAGGCCCATGGCCCATTTAGCTACTATAAATACTCTTTATACTCTTTAGTTTGTTATCAATCAACCAAGTTAAAGATCAAAACGATTCTCTTTTATTCTCTACTTTTCTTAAGGATCCCGCACAGGCTAAAGTTATGCCCTATCCCGATACTATCCGCAAGGGTTGTATCAATTAGTGCTTTCATTGAGAGCTCTCATTGAAAGGACTTCCAATCCAGCGTGCTAAAAATAATTAGTTTTCTTTCATAGTACTCATGGTTGAAAACATAGTGAGGTTGTGGCTTAACGACCACAAAGACGTGATGGAAAAGCTGGCACAACAACAGGTCACAGCTTTCCAGGCTAAGTGTGATATATTACGAGCTGAGTTACAAGCAACTCGCGATCTGTTACAAAATTAACAGGGGCGGGGGTGATCAATGTGTGTTATTATCGCAATCTGCGCGGTTGGACGTTCCCAAATTTTCAGGAGTCGATCCAAAAAGCTGGATCTTTGCCTTTAATGGATACTTCTCATTGCTTAATACTCTCGCTGATCAACATTTACGGATTGTGGGTTTTAACATAGGCTCCTCTACATCACATCAAAACATTCTCCACCACATATCTCCTATTATCTTTTTCCTCACACAAACTAATTTGAATTTCATACACAAACACTCTTTCATCCTAGCCCTTGATCATGTCATCTCATCAATCTAACTTACCTCACTCACATACCATTTCTTGATTGAAATTCAAATAACATACACACACACACACACTCTCTCTCTCTCTCTTCCATCCTTATCATTGATCATTCCACTTCACCTATTCAAACTACCCCATCTCTACCATTGATTTTGAATGTGATCATATGCTCCTTTCCATCACATCATGCCAACTCATATACAACTCATTCTTATCCCCTCTTCTATTACACACATGTGTTAATACAATTAAAAATTCAAATTTCAAATTCTTCCCCTATAACATCCACACTTTCTCTCTAAGTTTAGAATATTCTTGAAATATTCCTTTGTACTCTAACCAACTTCTCAAACCATGGTTAGATCTTAATTGTCACACCCCCAAATAGGGTCCCGATAGAATAGATAACCGGGGGCGTGACTAGACATGGATATCACAATCACAAGGTACAAAGAACGACATCTAAAGGGTACATTTTGGAAATTCATACTTGTTACATTAAAAAAAAATAGTCTTACAATAATCTCATAATAAGTTTTAAAAGATGCAGAAGCGTAAATAATAGTTTGCAAAATGTTTAACAAGCATGATAAATCAGAAGTCTTAAAAATGGTTGACACATAGCAAGAAGACTTCAAATTGCACCTTGACTGATATCCAATGCTAAGCACCTGAAAACATTTCTTAAAACGTCAACAAAAGTTGGTGAATTCATAGGTTTAGTTTCCAACGTAATAGTGTGGACCACAAGTTATAAAACGTATGTGACTCCTATAACGGATACAGTATCACAATAAAGAATGTTTATGTTGCACTAAGCTCATGAAACCAAAGCTAATACAGTATGTAGCATATAACATCATGCCAAGTAAGCCTACCCTAACAAGTGTCCCAAACCAAAGACCACCTAAACAAAACATTCGACATGAAATACATCCATTGGTTCGGCACCTCCGAAACTGTAAAGCGCTATTACTAGAGGGGGATATAGTAGTCCAATAATCTCTTTATGCACTAGCGCTCCACATATCAACTAACAGTCGGTCATAGGTAATTAATAGTTCATGATAATTCGGGCAATAGTGGTTTGTACGCAAACTTAGGCAACACATAAACATGTAATGATAACGTAAAACTTTTGTGTGCAGTCTTAAAAGCAAGCAATGTTGTCACTCCAAATTTATAAACATACGAAAAGCAGTAAAAGTGTGGGGCTATGAACATACAGTAAACGATGAAGTAACGCAGCTGAAAATGAATGATCACACGGTGGTACACAATTGTGCCCGGTCACGAACTAATAGATAAGGTTTGGTTTAGAATTGATACGACGCGAAATGTATGAAGATGCATAAGAGTTTCCAAGCGTAGTTGTACTATTGATTCAAAAGTGGTTTTAGTTTTATTGGTTGTATGGTGGTTGCAGTAGTTTTGACTCGATAAATATATTATAGTAATTATAATATATTAGAGAATTAAACAAAAGTAAAGAAGTTTCGGCAATTCCAAAATAATAAATTAGACGGTTTCTGATATTCAGCCTTAACCTTGGCATACGTTAAACATTTACTAACATAGGTAGCAATCTCAGCTTTCATGTTATGCCACCAATACAGCTTCTTCAAGTCTTGGTACATCTTGTCTGATCCAGGATGGATGGAATACTTTGACTTATGTGAATCGTGCATAATCAAAGCCCTCAAGTCACCAAAACATGGTATCTAACTCCTATTATTCAAACATAACATTCCATCAGCACGAGGCTCGAGTTTCTTAATCATACCGTACAAATCTTCACTTTTGTAATTCTCCTCTTTTCTCGCCTCTGCTTGAGCGTTCAAAATTTGCACAGGAATATTCAATCCAATGGTCATCGCTAAGGCTCGAACTCGTAGTGGCTTGATCCTTTCCTTTCGGCTCAATGCATCGGCCACCACGTTCGCCTTTCCTAGATGATAGCGTATCTCACAGTCGTAATTACTTAGTGATTCCAACCATCGACGTTGTCTTATGCTCAACTCCTTCTGATCAAGTATGTACATGCTCTTGTGATCATTGAACACGATGCACTTTATGCCATACAGATAGTGTCTCCACATCTTTAGGGCGAACACTACTGCTCCAAGTTCTAAGTTATGTGTGGTGTAATTCTTCTCATGAATTTTGAGTTGGCGAGACACCTTATCCCTTTGCATCAAAACGGCACCTAACCCTTTGTGCGAGGCATCGCAATAAACCACAAAGTTCTCACTACCCTATGGTAAAGCCAAAATCGGCGCACTACATACTTTTTTTTAGCGTCGGGAAATCAGCTTCCTCCTTTCCTCCCTAATCAAACTTCATGCTTTTCTGAGTCAACTTCATCATAGGCTTGGCGATCTTTGAGAACCCTTCGATAAATCGTCGGTAATAACCGACAAGACCTAAGAATTGACGAATTTTAGTTGGGGTCTTGGGTGACGCCCAATCCTTGATAGACTCGATCTTAGCAGGATCAACGTGAATGCCTTCGCTATCAATCACGTGACTGAAAAAATTGTACTTTTGAAAGCCAAAATTCACACTTCAAAAACTTGGCATACAACTCCTCCTTCTTAAGTAATTCTAAAATTAGCTTAAGGTGCTTTTCATGATCTTCCTTGCTCTTGGAGTAGATCAGAATGTCATCAAAAAAAATCACAAATTTATGCAAATACGGCTTGCACACCCGATTCATCAGATCCATGAATACCACTGGTGCGTTAGTCAAACCAAACGGCATTACTTGGAAATCGTAGTGACCATAGCGAGTCCTAAACGACGTCCTTGGTATGTCCTCCTCACAAACTCTGAGTTGGTGATAACCGTATCTCAGGTCGATCTTTGAGTAAACACTTGACCCTTGCAACTGATCAAATAAGTCATCGATTCTCGGAAGTGGATATTGATTCTTCATAGTAAGTTTGTTCAGCTCCTGATAGTTGATACACATCCGAAAGGATCTGTCTTTCTTTTTGACAAATAGAATCGGAGCTCCCCATGGTGAGGAACTAGGTCTTACAAACCCTTTGTCAGAAAGTTCCTTTAGTTGAGTAGACAATTCCTTCATTTCTGACGGTGCAAACCTATACGGGGATCATGCTACCGGTGCGGCACCAGGGACTAAGTCGATTTGAAATTTGACTTGTCGTGTCGGTGGAAGCCCATGCAAGTATTCTGGAAAGACTTCCCGAAAATCCTATACAGTCGGCACGTCCTCAAGTCACTTTTCTTCCGACTTGTCTTCAACCTTCTTTTCCATAACTTATGCCAGAAACACTTGGCATCCTTTCTGAATATACTTCTGAGTCTTGATAGACGAGATGATGTTCAACCTTGACTTGTTTCTGCCTTTGCATCCATCTCCTTGGATTTCCAATACTTCATTCCCATAAGGGATACGTACAACCTTCTCGTCATAGATGATTACTGTATGATATCTTGCCAGCCAATCCATGTCGATGATTACGTCAAAACTACCGAGTTCTATGGGCATTAGATCAATATTAAATGGGTGTCCTAATAAACCTAACGTACAACTCCTAACTATAATATCCATTTTTGCAATTCTTTCGTCAGCTAATTCTACCGCATAACTAACGTCTAAAGTGGATGGTACAACATCAAGCAAAGCACAAAAGGTAATCGACACAAATCTCCTATCGACACTTGAATCAAATAGCGTGATTTCATAACAGTTATTGAGAAGAAACATACCCGTGATGACGTTGGCATCAGGGTTAGCCTCTCCTCTTCCTCTAGTATGTAAGCTCTGCCTCTTGCATCATTGTTTCCATTCCTGTCCCTACGGTTCTGGTCCTTCAACTTTCTACACTCACTATTGTAATGTCCTTTCTTTCCACATTCGTAGCACGTAACAGCTGTTCTGGGTAGCATCAAACACTTCTAGGGCGTCTGCCACTCGCTTAGCGATCAATTCATCGTTCGCCTCTTGTTGTAATTCTAAATGTGTAGCATTTAGGCTCTCGTTATCTTTTTCTCAAAAGATAGTACGAGCTTCTTTTACGATTTACTAATACTAACTAGTATTCCTTATGATAATATTAGACACTTAGTCATAACGGAACAAGGGTTAAGGGCGGTAACCCAAACGTCTCCTAGCATAGGCCTCTAGCCTCTTGAATGTCGGCGAATCTGCCTTAACTCCTCCTTGTGTTTGCCACCTTGTGGCATCGCTATAACTGTCATTACGATTCTCTATTATCTACATAAAACTTTCCCCTAATCCTTTGTGATCTCTCTCCAACTCTCTTATCCTATCCGAAATAACTGCTCTCTGCTCATTTGCCAACAAACATCTAATTATCCTTGACCAGCTGAACTACTCTACAATATTATGTATTCCTACACAACTGGATCTCCACCATGGTCGTAAAAACTCTTGTACGACTACATACCAATCCTACTTGACAAGCTCTCTAGAATCCATACCTCGCTGTAATGGTACATGTACATCGTCAGCAACCATGGTCAACTAAATCTATCCTCTCAATCTCAGTGTACTTAATCTCTGAGATCTCAGCCTCCTCCTTATCCTCGTCCTCTCTCTTTACCAACCTTAACTCCAATATCTACCTCCATGGCTGCTAGAGCATCAGCAGTCGTAATATAAGCATCAAAGTCATCCTGAACATCAGAATCAATGTCAAACTTAATGTAGGTCTCATAACTCCCTTCAGCACTATACTCCTGATCAGATGCAGCATTGGGACCTCTATTCCTCTTATAATGTGGTAGTAGGTTAGCATGTGCGGGCGATAAAACTCATGGTACGGGTGTAGCTAGGTGTAGATCCCCTTTGAACAGATCTTTGATTAGCTTGTTAAAGCTTTAGTTATCTTGGATAAATCCAAAACAACTATGATAGAAACCTTTTTTTATATATAAAGATTATGCGGAATCTAACCTTTATACACCAGAAGAACAATAACACAATATAATAGTAACACAAAAACTTTCTCTCAATCTCACAATATATTGAATGATTAATAAAATAATTATATGTTTTGCCTAACAGCTATTTCTAGTTTTATCTGACTATGTCGTAGGGTTCCTTTTATACACCAAGGAAACCCTAATGGGCTTACAAAATGTGTTATGTGATCATGCATATCTATTCCTAATTTATCTCATGATTTTCACCAAAATTAGACTAACTATAATAACACTATACTGTACTAACTTTATACTGGCAGTACTAAAACTGTAATAGCAGTTACTATACCGTACTAACTATTAAACTAGCAGTTCTAATAACTAGTTTATTTTATTAGTTCTTCAGACAGCAGCATTTCTTGACAATCACCATAAACTTCCAAAGCTAGCAGTATTAAGTTTTTTCAGCACTACTAAGTTGTAGAATTCCATAATTCCCAACAATCCTCCCCTAAACTTTTGATTTACCTTTAAATCATCAAGTTTCTTATATCTTTTCAGTCTGCACTGCTGAGGATGCTTTTAAACACTTGAACTTCTTTGTCTGTTGGCTTGTGTGAAGATCTTCATAATTAGATTCCTTGCCATCTCACTGTCTTCTTCTACTTGAAGCTTGTTTACCAACATAATCCCCATAAGTCCTCTTGTTAGTGGGTATTCTTTCTTAATTAACATGAATATGGCATGACCTCTTCATGAAGATACATGATGAACACCACATGTATCATAGAGCTTCCATATTAATGGATCATGCATATATCTCTACAACTTCCACAACATATCATTCTTATCTGGTTCAAATAGTCTGTTAAGCTCAACCCATAATTCTTTTTCCTTATTATTAGTAGGTACTGTTGTATTGAACATTTCCTTAACCAGCTTCCAAAGCTTCTCTAAATCTTCTCTATCCAACTTCTTCAACATGTCTGCAAAAGTCTGATAAGCCTCAATGTGATCTCCAACCCTGATTATCTTTCAATATAGTCTTGATTCTTCAGTGTAGACTTCCCAGTTGATAATAGGATACCTGACTTGTAGACCTTCAACATAAATTTCTTCTATTGGAACTATCACTAAGAGTTTCTGCAATTCTTCTTTAGATAGCTCTTGTGATTCTTCAGTTTGTTGTTCTTGTTCAGGTTCTGACCTTGAAGCTTCATCTTCCCTTAGCTTCTTGAAACTCTCTTGAAGTAGTGTCTCTTCTGCAACTCTCTTTGTCTTTGTCTTTTCAACTTTAGTATCCTTCTTGAACAAAGTTTGTAACTTGTTATACTCTACTTAAAATATAGGTCTGATCTCATCATAACTTATTCCTTTGAAGTAATGCATCTTGTATCCAGCCATGTTCTTTAAATATGTCATCATATTCTTCCTTACTTGAGTTATAGACACTGGTTTCTTCTTGAGTGTTTGATATGTTTTGACTGTATCTGACTCTCTTTCTTGAACTTGTTCAGCAACAACATTCCAGTCAATATCATCAGTAGCTTCCCTTTCATTCAACTATCTTTGTAATTTTAGAGATTTTTCAAAATCAATCCTTTCTTGTTCTTCTCTTGCTGCAGCTCTTTCCTTTTCTTCATCATGTAACTTCTTAGCTATTTGTTCATCAGTACTAACTTGGTCTTTGTCATGAATATCCTCAGCAGTACTAAAAATTCCTGCAACAGTACTAACTCTTGAACTGTTAGTACTTCTTCTTCTTCTTGTATAAGTCTTTACCCTTTCTCTAGATGCATCTGCAAGGATCTTGGCTGCACTGAGAACACCTAAATGAGCATCAAAACTGTCTTGACTTTGCTCTTCTCCTTGTGTAGCTTTTGTAGGAGTAGACTCAGTAAATACAAGATCTTCAAATTCAGTTTCTTTCATCCTCCCCTAGTTGAAAGTATCCTCTATTGCCAACTCCTCTTCATCATCAGAAATCACCATCTTTGCCTTTCTCCTTTATTTGATAGCCTTGTGCATTTTCTTTAAAATAATTTGCAGCTTCTTACACTCTAATTTGGTTAGCTTTACTAACATACAAACTGCTTTAGTCGGTTTCGGTCATTCTCCAAGCTGGTGACTTTATCAAGGAGTTTGGTACACAAATCCATTAATTCATTAAGTGACATGCTGCCCTCAACACTTCCAGGTGTGTAACCTCCTGGGAGAGGTGAATCATGGGGCATGTTAGGTGATGTTTATAGAAAGGTGGTTTCATGTAAATGTGGGGATGAAGTAGTTGTTTTAGGGATAGGTTCAGTGATAGGTACTTGGGAAGGTTGTTCTTGTAATGATGTTGGTTGAGATGTTGTAGGTTGTGATGTTGTGGGTTGTAATGTTGGAGTTATGGAGATGTTTCAATGAGTGTGGATGTGTGTTGGGTTCCACTTGGGCTTGATGGACCTTCACCCTGACCAGGTTGGTCATGAACCAGCATAAAAACAAAAAGAGGTATGTGTGCCCCTGGAAAACCTCTTTTCATGTTGCTAAAAAGTTTTTTTTGTTAAAGAAAGAGCAACATATGTTCTGTTATGTGTATTAAGAAGCCTTTTCTTTTTATTCAAAATGATTTGTATAAATTGTGGATACATTAAAATTTTTGTCTTACTATCCACATTTTTTACCATACCATCAAAAAATAGCTTTGAAAACTTAAAAATCATGTTTGTAGCTAAACAAATGATTGAAGTTGCAATATTACTAGAAAATTGTTCCCATGAAGTTTTCTTAGGACTTAAACAATGTAAGATGGTATGAATTAAAAATCTCCATTGGGGTGTAAATTTACCTTTTTGAAAAGTAAGTTTTTCATTATTAGAAACATACCCCATTAGAGTGAGTTGTTCAAAAATTTCAGTATTGGGCAAAGAACTAATACCACCTGCATTTGCTAATTGGAGATGTCTCCTAACAGATGCTTCAGTAATAGCAATTGTTTGCCCATCAACTATGACAGATAGCTGTTGTTCTCCATTATTGACTGTTTCGACAGTAGCAATCTGCCAAAACTATTCAATTAGAGAAGCATAGATAGTAGGATTAGAAGTCAAAGCATACCTGATATGGCTACCAGCAAGAAACTATACTATCCGATGAAATTCCTCACTCCCAGTTGACTTTTAAAGAAAAGCAACCATGTTGTGTTTATCACAGAATTCCATGTTTGCCATTAAAGATGTGTGAGAAGAGTAAAACTTGAAGAAAGTTATGGGTTTAGGTCGATTATGATAGGGTGAGCTAATGATAAGAGTAAGTTAGAAAAATATAGATGACACTTAAGGGTTTTGATGTGATCGACTGAATAAATAGTGATTTATCTTGAAGAAAAGCTTAAAAATTAAAGTATCACGAATTATCCAATTCAGGTAAAATATCTCAACGATTATATTTAATTAATGATAACTAATTCTACCGCCAAACAGTACTAACGGTAACCTAGCAGTATTAAGTTAACACTAGCAGTATTAACTTTGGTCTAGCAATACTAATATTTTTGCCCATCAAGAATTTATGCTTACGACATTTAAGAAAATAGGCTGTACACTTTGAAGATTATTAGTTTGGGTCAGTCGCTTGGTTTGGTCTCTAAGTGGCGATTAAATGTAATTAGATGAAAACATTTACGTTTCCGATGTTTAAATTAAACTTATAATTTGTATAGTGGTTCTCCATGAGTGTCGTTAGAGTTTTACCACAAATAAGTTCTATATTAATGAATACTTCAAAAAATTAATTAAAAAAGTATAAAAAAAACTTAATTAAATTCTGACTTGGTTACTTTATTAAGCATTACAGAAGCAAAAAGTGTATTACGCAAAGCTAGGCCATGTCGTCAATAACTTTCGTTTATTTTAAGTTTTGCTTAGATATGTCGTTTAATATAGTAAAAATGCGGCCAAAGAGAAGATGTCGCGTCTGCAACAGAATCTTAACCCGTCAGAACTGTTGACTACAATGTGACAAACAGTAAATAATTCATAGAAATACATTTCGCGTTCGTTTCTACATATTATGACAAACTAAAAATTCTTTTGGAAACGGGGCCAGGAGTACTACAATTCATCTCTTAATTAGGAGTTTTGAGGGCTAGTAGTTCTTATGGAGGGTCGAAAATGGAGCTAAGAAGTAAGGGTGTCGAACTCTCGCGGTCGCAGTATTAACTGCGTGCCAAACGGTATTAGCTTGTTTGGGCGAGCAGTACTAACTTTGGACCATCCATTGTGAGTTCGTTTCTTAACCATTTTTGATGATTCGAATTCCTAAATGCAGCTTACTATGATGACTATAAAATGCCCCCCGTTCCTGCCCTAAATTCCCAGGTTTGATGGGTCAAAGATGGGTCAAAAACTAATGGTGTCGCAACCCACAAGATGGCAGTTTTACACGCGACTTTGGGTTCTTATAACTTTTTATTTTCTCGACGAAATTTAACGGTTCTAGAGGCTCCTATATGTGCTTCATTATGTGGCTACTTTGAAAAGGGCAAACTGTGAATTTCTATTACTATTACCTCGTATGTTGATAACGCGCATTAAAGTCCAAAGGGGAGGGGTATGTTTTGTCCTAACTAGCATGATTCTATGAGTTTTCCATCGGGGTTTTTCAATATGATCGTAAGCTGCTGTCAATTCCTTCAGCCATTTTTGTATTGATTTGTGTGCGTACATAAGGCTTAGTAGGTCATCTACAATTTACTACTAAGTCTGAGATTTTTAGGGTATGATATACTAGGCGAACATACCCTTCAAAACACTACGTGGCCAGGGGTCAAAAGAAATGTTGCGAACCTGGTGTGTCACCCATTCCCACCCTTATCTTTTATAACACACTTATATTTTGTATAGCTGCGACTTAAGTGTGTGGCCTTCTTAACAGCATTCTGTCCATGTTTGACTTACTCGCGATATTGAGTTCAATTGTGTCTCATCATGAGTTCGACCCCACTAACTGGAAGAATCAAACATTACGACTTCTTCGTTTTAAAGAAGGTTTTTCAAGCACACGACTGAGGACCTAAGGATTGCTTTTATTAATATATGGATTATAAGAAGATATGGACTCACAAGATATTAGTAAGAATTCGAGTTACTGGATCTGAACCTGTCAAACGGAAAAACTAGTATAACCAGACGAAAAACCTACTTGGCACCACACTCAACTCGATACCCAAACTGCTAACCCAAGTGTCCCACCAAGCTTTGACTTCCACTCGTACTTGAAACCACTCGAGAGCTCCTCTAGTTTGTTGAACTCCGATCAATCAAAAAACCCAAAGGGGCGAATAGGGTTTAGGGTTTTCTTAGGGTTATCAAGTTAAATGAGGGTGTAAGGATTTGTGTTTGCATGCGATATAGTTCAAAGCCAGGCGAATGAAACCAAGATGAGGATATAAAGTATGATGTTGTTAGAATTGTGGTTTCCAGGGAGCATGCATGTTCTTTATATACACGCATATAAGGCTTGTATAGTGATTTGTTCTTGGGTCACATTCTTGTGTTAACCCATTCATGGCAAGGGAATTTGCTTGGGTTTTCATTCATGTCAATGTCATAGTTTATAGAAAAATAGGGGTTACTGTTGAATCTTTGGAAGCACAAAACCATGTTATCCTAGCACCAGGGAGTCACAAGATGATATGCTTGGCAAGGAGAATAGTTAAGGCTTTTACATGCTGGATAAAGGAATTTAGATATCTTGTGTATATCTTCCAAGTTTAAAACAAGGAAAACGTGTATGGACCTAGGGAAGGAGTAAGGACCAGTCGATTTATGCTATTTTGTAGGAGGGTACATGACTAATTTTTTTTTAACATACTTTATCTAGTCCTTGCTTTATACCAATTAAATGTTGGTGGTGTTTGTTCAATTACTTTTCCCTTTGGGACTAAATAAAGCGAGATGTGTAGATTATTTCTTGACGCGAAAAAATAATCACATACACGGATATGAAAGGGTTTATGTAATGATCTTACAAGTGAAGGAAAAAGTTAACATGGTATTTGATACTTTGATAGTAAACTATTAACTACGTTAATTTGAACGCTATGGCTATATTCTGAAGCGTTTGAATTTGTGTAGTATTGAAATATTAAAGGACACACACGTAAATTACCTCTAAATCGATAGAGAAAATTAATATTTATGAGTTGAGACGGGGCGGAGTCAGATGACCTGAAAGGCAGGGTGTTATTGTCTTTGTAAAGGACTTCTCAAGATCTGTTAATGGTTGTCAGTTTACCAAAACATATATGGTTAGCAACTCAACCATATCTGTGTTTTGTAACAGTAGTTGGCTAGCCCACAAGGTTATGGCTTGTGGTAAAGGCTGTGGAAAATCCATTTATATGGTTGACAGTTTACCAAAAACTGGATGGTACTCAACTTACCAATGATTCATGTTCCAAAAGTTGAACTGGTTACTAGTCTACCAGGGTGATGTCATGATTCCACCAAAGGATTAGCTAGCCCAAGAGCAAACGGTTACTTGGTAAAGGCTTAATCAAATCCGTTGATAGCTGATGATTTGCTAAAAATCATATGGTATTTCAACTCACCATGTTTCATGTACTAAGACGTGAAATGGTTATCAATGTACCAGGTTTATAAACCAACATTGGCTACTTCAGGAGTTAATGGCTAACTGGTTTAAATAGACATCAAATCCATTTTTAATGTGTTTTAAACATGATTCCTTCTCAGGAGTTAACACACCTGGAAGTGATGAGATATAGAGTCTGAAACAATTTATGTCTGGTGTACATTAGTCAATGTTGCTGTTATTTGTTGTGAAAGATTATAATGTAGCGGGCGATGTGAAAGTGTTGGCCATGATGTTTAAAAGATTTGATGCTGCAAATATCCTAAGTGATGATTTCAAGAGTTGCTGATAGAAGTCAAGAACCTGTTTATACAGGAAAATCATCATGTTGAAGTTCAAGAATAATTCTAAAGATAATGCTTACAAAATCCTCAGGAAGTTTATAATGAAGACACTCAAAGAAACTTGAAGATCACAAGTGAAGTTCAAGTTAGGAGAGGATTGTTGGGAAATATATTGTAAAAGACTTAATACTGGTAGTATTAGTTAGTTCTGCCAAGTACTATGTTAAGTCTGGCAGTACTAAAGTTAGTATGTTAAGTCTGGCAGTACTATAGTTAGTACTGGCCTTATCTAGTTAAGTCTGTTTATGTAACAGAATAGTGATAATAGTTATCTTAAAGATATCTTAGGAAAGGATATGCATTATCCTTTGACACATTTGTAAAACCCATTAGGGTTTCCTTGGTGTATAAAAGGAACTCTATGGCATAGTGTTTTAGGCATCCAAACCTAATAGAAATCAATAGCAATATACGAAGTTAGTTTTACAATTGTTATTCTTAGTACTTGTGTTAAGATTCTGCATTAGCACATTGTATTCATAGTCATTGTCTCTCTTATAGTTGATTTGGATTTATTCAAGTTGGCTATTGGCTTACAAAAGGCTAATCAGATCCAAGACTTTGGACCTACAAATAGTCTTGACTTTTCTTCAATGGTCAACTCTTCCTACTCTTGTGCCTGTATTCTTGCAGCTAGCTCATAATCAGCATCCATCATAGCTGGAGCATTATATGATTCAGTAATGTTTGCATCTTCTTCTATTTCTCTTGCCAGCCTTTCCTCTTATTCTAGTTCAGCTTGCATCTGAGCTTGCAATCTTTGAGAAATTTCCTCATCAAACTTGATCTGGTCCTTTTTCTTTAATGTCTTTTCTTGTTCAACAATCTTACCCTTTCCTTTGTCTTTAGGATCGTGTTGTTGAGGTGGTACTGTTGGTCTTGTAGCAGTCTCACTAGGTTCTTGCATAATCACTCCTCTTACCTTTGATTTCTCACTCCTCATCTTCATAAGAGTCTGAGAAATTATAAGATCTTCATCTTCAAAAATAGTTGTTGTTGTTGTTGGAGGAGTAATTGGTTCAGCAGTACTAACAGATACACCAGCAGTAGTAACTGGTGCACTGGCAATATTAACTTCAGTACCATCAGTATTAACTGCATCACTAGTAGGAACTTCATCTGCAGCAGCACTAATCACCTGCTCTGCATCTCCTTTAACATCTTTGAACACTTCATCCATATTTGCATCAAAACCTTCATCATCAAAATCACTTTCTTCAAAGATTGAACTTTGTTTTCCCTGTTTCAAATTCCTCCCCTGTTTGGATGCATCCTCCTCACCCAAACTTCTTCTGCTAGAGGTACCAATCTTGAATAAATTCATCCCTGGAGTTTTTGACTTCCTTTTCCTTTCTAGCTTTTTGACTCTCTTCTTCAAACTAGTAATCTCCTTTGCTTGAGCAGTCTTTGTTGTCTCTAAGGCAAGAACTCTATCAGACAGTTTTGTACAAAGGTCCATCAATTCCTTAAGTTTCAGTCTGTCCTCCCCACTTCCGAGTGTGTTAACTCTTGAGTGAGGTGGGTTATTAGACTGTTTATATGCATTCTCAAACCTAGTTTGAGCTTCTGCTTCCCCGAATATGGTATCTTGGCACTTAGGACCACTACCTGAACTAGTTCCCTAAGGACTTGGCTCATTAAGTGTTGCCATAGATTGGGTCCTATTTATGTTACCACTGTCCTGCTTTGCTTCTAAGCTAGAAGCAGTAGTGGCAGGCCTTTCCATTCTGTCTTCCCTCTCCTTAGTGACAGTCTCATCTGCAACAAGGGAAATAGGTCCACTAGACTGAGATATCTTAGTGGCCCTTTTGGCTTTCCTAGGTCTGTGAGTCTTTTTGAGTTGAGATGATGATGGAACAGTGATTGGTTCTTCATTAGAGGGTTGAACAGATGTGGATGTGTGTTAGGGATCAGTGGGTTGTCCTGACCCTTCACCTATATCTGCTTGTTGTGCCAGCACAGATGAAAACAATGGTGTTACAGTCCCTGGAAATCTTTTCCTTGCCTTCTCATGTTTGCAAAAATCTTTTTAGTATGAGAAGGTGTATCATAAACAACATTAACTTCTAAAAGATTTTCAATTTGTTTGTTCAAAAACAGTTGTAAAAATCTTGGATACATTAAAAACTTTTTAGAACTATCCAAGTTCCTCATCATACCATCAAAAATCAATTTAGAAAAATTAAACTTTTGATTTGTAGCCAAACATATAACTGCAGATGCAATATTAGTACCAAATTCATTCCAAGAAGTTGATTTAGAACTTAAACATTGTAAGATGGTATGTATAAGATACTTCTATTGAGGGCAAAAGTAAGGTTTATAAAAAGTAAGTTTCTCAGAAAGCTTTTCATATCCCATCAATTGAAGGTTTTCAAAAATTTTAGTGTTTGTTAGACAAGCAATACCATCCTCATCATCAAATTGAAGATCTCTCCTCACAGATGATTCTGATATTACTATTGTCTTGCCCTCAACCTTGTCATGAATCTGTGTTTCATTATTGACTGTTTTGGTCTTGGCAGTAGACCAAAACTGTTCAATACAAGAAACATAAATAGTAGGACTAACTGTCAAGGCATACCTTATGGGGTTAGCATTCAGGAAGTCTACTATCTCAACAAAATCAGCATTCTCTGTGGATTTTTTCAAGTAAGCAACCATATTAGGTGAGTCAGCAAAAGTTAGGCCCGCCATGGAAGTCGAATTTTTTTAGAATCGGCAATGAAATTGAATTAGAGTTTGTGAATTGAGAGTATTAGAATGATTAAGAACGATTATGGTGTGATCGAATGCGCTTAAATAGGTAATAAAGGAAACCTATAAGCGAAGTATCTGTTTTATAGACCAAAAATACCCTCCGCAGTTGTAACTCTAACGGTAACCTAGCAGTAGTAAGTTAGCAGCACTAACTTTTGCCTAGCAGTACTAACTTTGAGTTACCAGTTTTAACTTCAATGTCATCCTTAGCAGCTTTTGCATTCCATTCCAACAATCCTTTGTGTATAATCCACTGCATATTAACATAATTAACCTCCCCTCAATCAATACTTCAGAGGTTAAGCATTCCAATACTTGCAATCAGATATTGAAATCTGCTAACATCAAATGCTTTTGTGAGCAAATCTACAACATCGTGATCTGTGTGAATCGTAATCATCTGAATAAGCTTCTTTTCATTGGAATCTTTGATAAAGTGATGTCTAATCTCAATGTGCTTTGTCTTTGAGTGAAAACAGGGTTCTTCACTATGCATATTATGCTTTTATTATCAATATAGATCTTTGTATGTATAAAGTTATACCCATAATCCAGCAATTAATTTTGGATCCAAAGCACATGTCTACGGCAATTGGAAGCAGCTATATACTCAGCTTTAGTTGTGGAATTAGCAACCACAGTCTGCTTCTTGCATTGCCATGAAATCAATCTGCACCCTAGGAATTGACAACCTCCTATTGTGGACTTCCTATCTAAGCTTGCTCATGCATAGTCACTATCAGTAAATGCCACCAAATCAAAAGGTGAATCCTTAGGATACCAAAGGCCTAATTTAGGTTGACCTTTAAGATATCTAAAAATTCTTTTCACAGCATAAAGATGTGAAACTTTAGGATTGACTTGGAATATTGCACAAGCACATACTGTAAACATAATATCAGGCCTTGAAGCAGTTAGATACATCAATTATCCAATCATTGATCTATATAAGTGTTTATCTACATCTGCATCTTTGAGCAAAGGCTTATGGGTTTCCATAGGTGTGCTTGTTGTTTTGACATCACTAAAGCCAAATTTCTTCAAAATCTCAGTCACATACTTTTCTTGGCTTAGAAAAATCCCATCTTCCTTCTGTTTCACTTGCAGTACTAGGAAGAATGTGAGTTCATCCATAAAACTCATCTAAAACTTCTTATGCATCATCTTCTCAAATTCAGTGCATAATGACTTCTTTGTAGAACCAAAAATGATATCATCTACATATACTTGAACTAACAGAATATCACCTTTGTTCCTTCTAATAAACAAAGTCTTTATATGAGGCATAGGCTAAAAATAACCTGATTGCTTCAATTCTGGCAACTGGAGCAAAACCTTCATCATAGTCTATTCCTTCTTCTTGTGCGTACCCTTGACCAACCAACCTTGCTTTGTTCTTTATCATAATTCCTCTTTCATCCTTCTTGTTCTTGTAAACCCATTTAGTGCCTATGGCCCTTTTTCCATTTGGTAAATCCACTAGGGTCCAAACTTTTTGTAATTTGAATTATAGAAGCTCATCCTGTATAGCTTCTATCCAGCTTGGATCCTTCAGTGCTTGAACTACCTTTTTGGGTTCTTCTTGTGATAAAAAGCAAGCAAACAAGCAATTTTGGAAGTCTTTATGGTTGGTCCTCTGCTGTAATGAACTAAACATAGCATGTTCAGTCACACTCTTTGTCATACTTCTGGTTTGAGGTGCTGAATGTATATCTCCACCTTCATTTGGGTTACCACCTTCATTCCCTGGATCTTCAACATCCTTCTTTTCCTCCTCCCTTGATGGTTTGAATCCAGCATTAGGAGAATCCTTTGGACTAGAAGAGAATGGTAGATCTTGAGTCCATAATGGTATCAGTATGTAATCTTTGCCAGGTACTGTCTTTACTCTATCTTTATCTGCATCATCACATGCTTTTGTACCTACAGTACCATTAGACTGATTCCCTACAACAATTGGCTTATAGTTCATAGAATTTGTTAGTGCATCAATATCAAAAAGCTAATTTGGTCCACTTCCTGCAATATTAGGTGAATTCTCACTAAATTGAACATGCAGGTTCTCTTCTACTATCCTAGTTCTACTGTTGAATACTCTGAATGCTTTGCTATTGGTAGAGTATCCTACAAAGAACCCTTCATCAGCCTTTCCATCAAATTTACCTAGGTGATCTATGGTATTAAGGATTGTAACAGGACACCCAAATGGTCTCATGAAGCTTAAGGCAGGTTTTCTACCTAGAAAAAGTTCATAAGGGGTCTTGTTGTGAGGCTTGATAACTAACACCCTATTTTGGACATAACAAGCAGTATTAACTGCTTTAGCCCAAAAAGTTGTTGGTAATTTTGAATCAGCTAGCATAGTCCTAGCAGTGTCTATGAGTGTCCTATTTTTCCTTTCTGCTACTCCATTTTGTTGTGGAGTCTTAGCAACACTAAATTCCCTCTTAATACCCTTCATTTCACAGAACTGATTCATGACCCTATTCTTGAATTCAGTTCCATTGTCACATCTAATCACTTTCACCTTAAGGTCTATTAGATTTTCTATGCCTGTTATAAATGTTTTAAGGATTTCATTAGTTTCATCCTTAATGGCTAAAAAGAAACCCCAACTAAACCTACTAAAATCATCTGTGACAACTAGGCAGTACATCTTCTTCATTAAACTCTTTACAAATGTTGGGCCAAACAAATCCATGTGCAACATTTGTAATGGTTGGCTGATTAAATTGACTATTTTGGTCTTACAAGAAGCTTTGTATTGCTTTCCCTTCTGACAAGCAACATAGGTTTAATTAATTTCAAAAAGTTTTGAAGGTAAACCTCTTACAAGATTTCCCCTTACCAGTTTATTCATTGTTTTGAAATTTACATGTCCAAGCCTCCTATGCCAAAGATTAGATTCATTTAGTGTTGCTTTTGCAAAGAGACAAGTGAGACATCCTTGAGGAATAACATTCTTTAAATCAACACTGTACATGTTATCCTTTCT
>BQNB010103282.1:0-24062 GCA_026074375.1 Tanacetum coccineum | reverse complement strand
TTATTATCTTGGATTTATTCAAGATAGTAATATCCTTTACAAGCTAAAGGTTCAATATATTAGAGTACATCGATCCTACACATCCCTTCGTTAAATACTCTTGAGCCTTAGTACATGAGATGATGTTTAATCGGGTCCCGTGTTTATTGCTGCTTCCGTCACCACGAACGATTAGAATTTCATCTCCAAAAGGAATACGAACGATCTTTTCCGCACAGACAATAACGCCATGGTACTTTGCCAACCAATCCATACCAATTATTACGTCAAAACTACCTAGTTCTGCGGGCATTAGGTCTATGTTGAAAGGATGATTTAATAGGTTTAACGTACAACCCCAGATAATAGTGTTTAACCCTACAATTCACCCGTCGGCTAGTTCGACATTATAATCATGATCTAATACAGTTGGAGTGATAACAATTCGAGAGCTAAATGCAGTAGATACAAAACTCCTATCGGCACCGGTATCAAATAAAATAGATGCATATCGGTTGTTTGGGAGAAACGTACCCGTAATGACATTGTTGTCCGGGTTTACCCCTGCATTGCCCACGGCATACACCTTTGCTTGAGTCTTGGCATTTCCAACCTGATTACCCCGGTTGTTGTTGTTCTTCCATTTTGGGCAATCCTTCTTGAAATGCCCCTAGGCACCACATTCAAAACAAACCCTCTGATTAGCCCCAGTGTTGACATTTAGGGGATTCTTGTAGTCACGACCTAAATGACCAAATCGGTTGCACTTGTGGCATTTGGGAGCACAATGACCATCATGGTGATAGTTACTGATAGATGTTTAATTATACATGTTTAAAACCCGTAAAAACTTGCAAAAATGACCAAAAATGCCAAAAGATATGTGTTGTCTCTTGTTTGGTTGCTGATTCTGGTTGTTCCTGGCGGTGTCATCAGACTTTCTTTTGTTGTCAGCCATGGTCGTTACAGCCCTAGTGTTATCTTTTGTCCCATGAGTTCAGTGGTGAACTCTATGCATCGGCATATTTTTTGGCTTAGTTGCCATTACACTGCCATGGATCGTGTCCGGGAAAGCCACCAACATATTTCTGTAACTTGATCTATTTCTTCGGATACATCTGATGCCAAATTAGTGCCTGTTCTTGGAAAAGGTTGGCTATAGGTTACCACATCGTTACCCTTCACCTTCAAATTCCACATTTCAAACTCCAGTTTCTTAATTTTGCCCCTTGGTCCAGTATTTGTCAGTCATTCATCTTTTTCATGTCCTCATGGCATTGCATGTGCAAGCTTCATGAGTAGTGGTCTTTACGTGGGGAATTCAACATGTAAGAGCATTTCCTTGCAGGGTAACACATAGCAAATTTGACCTGGATGTACTGATAGTGCTTATGCTGTAAATAGACTCCATCTTTTCGAACCACTGAGTGAGTCTCTAACAACTCCCTCAGTGCCCTTGAAGTTCAGGGTTGGCATTTTAGGGAGTGCCGGGTTGGTGCATTTCACGAGCAACTGCACAGGCCTTACTGACACCCGTTCCTTGAAGTATGGTTTCAGCGCCATTTCTGGGTTGCATCTCGTGCTACAGTGCCGCTGTAACGCTTAGTTAATCGTTTCTGAATTTGGGCATGGTGACAGATGTTGGTATGAGTGTCTGTGATGGTGTCGGTGTTGCAGTGGTTAACCTGTGGGGCCTTTTTTGGTGCCATTTCTTAAAATCACAAGAAAAAATAATATTGTTAGATTTCATAAAATCATATACTATTGACTTAACATATACCACATTAAATAAAATGGAGTTCACTCACATAGGTGAAATGTACACAGTTATTGAAATTATTCGTGGTATAACCAATTGAACATTCATTATAGTAATTCGATTTCATAGAATAACGTAATCTGTCCATTTCATTTTATAACTTGGAAAAACATCATGTTCGAGTCAGATACAAAATGTTTATACACTTTGGTTACAGTCTAAAAGAAATACCTAAAGCCTACTAGCTGGGATATACCGTAACAATTAGTTTTGCTGTACAAGGTAGATAATACTCTGAACAAAAGACCTATACTGGGTAGCTAACAAACAAAAGATTATATAGTTTGATAGCTGGGAATATCCAATAATACTTAACAGGCTACATAGCATAGCTACAACATAACCAAATCTAGGAACTGCTACCAGCCTCTCCTGGTGCATCAGGCTGTGTCGGACCTTTTGCTGGTCCAAGCTGCCTCTGAAACTCGGCCATCTGAGTCTATAGTCCTTTCAGCAACTCTAATGCCTTAGTCAACTGGACCTGCCTCTGGTAGTCTGCCTGTAGCATCTCTAAAGTCACAACCTGACTCTTACGGTCAGCTGCCTGCAACTGTGAAAATCATGCCTTGCTGACCCATCAACTAACAGAAGTAACTCATAATCTCTGAATGTGTCATATAGTAACCTCTTTGGAGCTCCACCATGCCTATCGAGTAACACAAGCCTAATGATCTTAGCTAGTCGTGTAGTTCTCATAGTGGTATGGACTTATTCATCAACCAATTGTCCCACACTTGATATATCTTGGGTCTACCTGTCTTCCCCCCAGAGTATCTTTTTCATCGCATAGATATACTGCAGGTCCTTGCTCTGGATGCTGTAAGCTCTGTAACTAGTATTGACACACTCCAAGGGTCATCAGATGCTCCTTACTCAACAGCCTCTCTCTGGTTACCACAAACACCCTAAATCTATAGCCGACCTCTCGGCTCTCTGCGGTATGATCTCGATATCCATAGTACGACAAACCCTTAGTATGCCCTTCGGCCTCTAATCGGTTGGTTGTGTATTCTACGGGCGCTGTCTGTCCTGTGGTCAAAAGTAGTAAACTGCAAAGGTGGTGATGCTGTTATGTTGGGAGATTGGTATATTGGTAATGGAGATGATAGTGGAGTAGTGGTGTATGGTGGTGGTGGTGGTTAAGGCAAGAAGTTCTCTCGACTCTTTCCTAGGGGAATGATATGGTTGGCTTCTATCCTGGATAGATATCCTTGGTGGTCTACGGTTGTTCAGGTGGGACAGAGTTGGCTTAGACCCTTTGGGATGGGGGGGGTGTCGTTCAGATCGAGTAGTGCTTGTAGGTCTCAAACACTAGTTAGATTTTTAGCCATGTGAAGGTATAAAGTACAATGTAATCAAAAGTAACTCTACTGAGCGTCTAACAACCAATCTTTGTTCAGCGGAAAAATTAAAACAATAGCGCTAAAGAGAATATAAACACAATACTTTGATCATCTATGGATCTTTTCTATAATCATTTAAAACTTATTTTTGATGGTTTCAATCGTCTCTAAAACCTAAACTGTGTGGTTTCATTTATAGATATGAAACCCTAAACTAATTCTCCTAGAATTACGATTCCATGAGTCTATCTATTATGTCTCATGCCTATCCATAGTTTAAACGAACTAAACTTATCCTGGAGTAATTACTTTACTCTACCAGGACAAATTCATAAGCAGCTGGACTTACATACCCGTAAGAGCAACTATTAAAACTATCAGTAGCAATTACTCTACCAGTAGGAACTACATACCTACTAGTAGGAACTAATAAATACAAATATATTCCTAACAATCCTCCCCTAAACTGGATTTTGACATAGTTAATGTCCAGTTTCTAGATAGATCTTGACGTGTAAGCTTGAGGATTGAAACAACAGCAAAAACAGCAGCAATAACAGCAGCAACAACTTGAACTTGAGCACTCTAGCAGGAACAATGAATTCCATAGCATTGACTAGAATCTACCACAGCAGCATAAGAGTCATCAAATTTCTGGTTATAACTATTCTACATCCCTTTCCCATGGTGTGTTAACTCCTGGAAGATGGTGAATCATAGAAAAATAAATGGATTTGATGTAGTCCTTTACCAATAGCATTTACTCTTAGGCTAGCCTATCTAAAGGTCCTCAGAAAATGGATATGCCATGAAGATTGGAAACATTTTCAACCTCTCCAAATTTTATCACTAGTGGGTTGAATACTATTTGACTCTTGGGGCCAAAGTCATCACAGCCCAAAAACGGATTTGATTTGTCTTTACCTGGAGCCGTTTGCTCAGGACTAGCCACTTTTCATTTCAAGATATGCCCGAAGAAAAAACCATGATAACATCCAGTTTGGGTACTTGGCTACCATCAAGGATTTTATATGCCTTTACCTATAGCGTTTGCTTGTGGGGCTAGACATTCCTTAGGACCAAGAAAGGGTTTATTCCCTGGTGGACTGTAAACCATCTAATAAATTGGTACATGAAACATAGGTCAGTTGAGAGACCCTATGGTTTGAAGCAAACCATTACAGCTATATCAATTCATTCTAGTCTAAGACCTGGGAATTGAAACCAAAATGATGTTGCACCCCAAAAGAGAAACTTTGAAATCAAAGTTGCCACAAAAAACATTTTGCTCCAGAATATAGTATCACTGGAAAAAATTGCTTAGCCAAAGACCTCATAACAAACCCCAATAAAACATCAAAGTGACATGCGAATGGAAACAAAGACATATACATACCAAAAGCAATAAAGAAAAATATATACAAGGCAGTCACAAGATACCAGAATCAATCAGAAGGAACACAAGAAGCAAGCTGATTCTTGATGAACTTAATCAGTTGCACAGCATGCGTCATGTCATTCCCTACACCATCTATCTCCACTTCCAACTTATGCTTCAGCATCTTCTTCATGAGGGAAACAGAAAGAGGATATGGTGTATCTGCAAACATGTATAAACTCTTGCCAGCAAATGTTTCTAGCACATGAACACCAGAAAATGGAAACAATTTCCAGCTACGGATGACCCACTCCTTTTGATTATCCCAAACTTCAACACTTGAACCACCAGAAGTAGACTCAAACAGAACATGAAGATCTCCCCACAAAATCAGTCCTGTACCAGCGAGAGGGTTGACTTCATAATGCTTAACAACCATACCATATAACTTAGACAAATCCTGTCTATCAAGCAAGTGCAGAATCTCTCTAAGATGAGTGAAATATTTGGAAGATTTATCAGTGAAGTATAAAGCATTGACATCTCCCAAGCCAGTAGGAACAACTTCCCAAGCAGCAAATGCATGCCAAAAGAAAAGAGGGTCAGAATCATCAGTATCATCAGAGTCATCATTCAACAGCACTTGAATGAAAGAGTCATCAGGAGCAGTCAAATCCACTTCAGAAGAGGGCATCTTACTTGGGGCGAGAGACTTCCTCCTGGTGCTGTATGTCTTGATATCAGCATCAATGGATCGACTTCTTGTCCTAGGTCCAGAAGACCGAAAAACAGGTGAAGCACAAGGTGGTGTAGGAGTAACTGTTGGATCAACAGATGTTTCAGGTGGAACATCAGGGTGTGATGAAGCATTGGATGGAGAAGCAGCAGATGGTTTGGTTTGTGAAACAGGTGTAACCTCAGGTGAGTGTGGAGGAGTATCAAAAAATGGTGAAGGGTTAGATGGTACACCAGCAGTGTTGTTGCTACTGATCCAAATGATCATTAGTAGGGAACTAATACCAAGGGTCAAGCTTACACGTCAAGATTTTCTAGAAAGTAGACATTTAACTATGTCATAATCTATAAAAATTTTAGGGTGTGGGATTGTTGGAATATATTTGTATTTTATTAGTTCTAATGGTAGGTATGTAGTTACCTCATTGGTAGGAGTAATTGCTGGTTACTGAGATAGTTCTAATAGTTGGCTACTAGCGGGTTATGTATAGTTCCTGCTGCTTATGTATATCGTTCCTGGTAGAGTAAAATAATACTACAGGGATAAGTTTAGTTCGTTTTTTAAATTATGGATAGGCATGGAGACGTTAATAGATTGGATTATGGAATCGTAATTCTAGGAGGAATTGTTTGGGGTTTATATCTTTAATGAAACCACACGGTTTAGGTTTTCAGAGACGATTGAACAACAAGAAATAGTTTTCATGATTATTTAGAACAATATCCATAGAGGATCAAAGTATTGTGTTTGTAATCTTCTTTAGCTTTATTGTTAATATTTTCCGCTATGTGAAAAATAGTTGTGTTGTTAGACTCTCATCAGAGTTACTTTGATTACATAGTACTCTATATCCTTCACAGGTCTTAAAGATCTTATCTAGGGTTGTGACCTACAAGTGGGTATCAGAGGCATGGAGAGAGTCTCTGTTTGAGAGAATACTTACTGTTAGTGCTTCAAAATCCATTACAAGGACTTTCACCGTATTCCTACACCTCCGTTTACTGGCCCGATTGTACATCCGATTCTTCATTCTCCATCCAACAACAATCTGACAAGTATTTCTATGGCAACAAAACTGAACATGTTATCAGGCCACAAACTTTCCTCCTCGTTCACAACCTCACATAAAATTCCATCTGCCTCAATTCCAGCATTATTAATTCAACAACTTTTTCCAGCAGTAATGCCTAAATTCCCTTATTTAAAAAAAGAAGAGTATGATAAAACTTGGGCATTGAAGGTGGAATATTGGATTATGAATACACTGACCACAATCTGTTGGAACATGTTCTTTGTAGGTTCCCCGATTTACCACTTCACGTCATAACCACGAAACGACGAACTAGAAACTAGAGAAGAGAGACGAGGACGAAATGAGAGAGAGTTGAGAGGAATAGATATTTTAGATAAATGTTTTTTAATAAAACTGTATTTTCTTATGTATTTAATCTATATTTATATTTGATATGTTAGAAATTTCTAATTATATATTTATTTCCAGCCTACAACATTTTAATGTGACTGCGAGGGATATATAAACTTGGGAACCGGGGAGCGGTTTTGTTTGGAATTTACCCGAAACTTATTACAATATTAAGATTTACTATCGAGCGTTTAGCCGATAATTATCCTGTTTAAAACATTGACTAATTTAAGACCGAAGCTACTTCGTAGAGTGGACCGTGATTCCTTGTTCGACTCATTAATTTGAGGATAACTATCACCCCCGAAGTGGGTCTGAACACGGGTAACGCAGTCTTCCTTAGTGAATCATATAAATTTTGATGGGTATCATTCTCACCCGAAGTGAGTGTCTGAACTACAGAACGAGGTCCTTTATTGACTACAATAAAATTGCGGCCAACATTCTCCACGAAGTGAGTTCATTGATGACACTTAGTCATGAGATCAGTGAGATTGCTTTTGTCGTTTTAGCTCGTAGTGTTCTCTGGTCTTTGTCTTGTTGTATGTTGTAGGCTTGTTCCTCATGCTTTGCGATCTTGACTTTAAGCCTTTGTCAGTGTCTTTATCGTCTTTGCCTTCTCTTGCGATCTTTTGTTTTTGGCCACTGCACTCTTTTGATTTATCTTGAAAGCTTTAAATCAGAGTTAGCGGATAGGTCTTTGTCTTTAAATCTTGGCTTTCTAGATAGTATGCTTCGTGATTGAGCATTTGAATGGCTTGTGGTTGCCCATTACCACCGTTTGACCTACAGGTTTACGTTAGTGATAAACGAGAAAATTGATTTGAAAATCAATCGACGTGTCACTCGTTAAAGAGTTTTTGTAACACATCGAGAGTGTCATGTTTTTATCAAAATTCAATCATACGTCCATTCATTTACTGGACCAAAATCGATATCCAGTTGTCACAAGTTTGATTCAATATAAGAATCTGCAAGTATCCTACCGCCAGTGCTGTTGGATGAATGAAACTAGGAAGGATTTCCATTCGTCATTGTGAATACTAAAGGTATCACTCTGGAATGTTCTGGCACATATCGCTATGATATTTGCGTAGGACTCTTGATAACAGCTTGTGAACCTGATGATGTTCAACAAGTGTTTGAAATGGAATGTGTCCTAACGAGATTTTGATTGATCTCTTGGCTCTAGACTCGATTAGTGCATTTTGGTTTTAGTACTCGGAGGCTGGAAGCATATTGCCACATTTTTCAATATTCAACAAACTCGGAGTGAGATGTTAATAGATAGGTGTGTATTCTCGTGACAAAATGAGACATGTTTTGTTGAGAGAAACCCGAATGGCTGGGAAGGGTTTGCTATTGCTATCACTGGGTCCATGATGTGTTTTCAATGTCAGCAATCAAATTGTGATTTCTGACAGCATATGTACTTGTAACCCGGTTTCTGCCTTATGTTGTGTGGAGGGCTTCTTTCCTTTAGTCCCTTTTCTCCTTACATTCATTTAATTCTTCAAAGCCTTCAATGCTTACCAAGACGTCATTACTAACAACCTTGTTGTGATTGTTCAGTGTTAACCTCAATCTTAGTCGGCATGATTCCCTTATTTCATTCATCTCACAATCATACCTAAGGACTGTATTTCTAACTTGGATTATCCTGGGTAGATCCTCCGGTTCTGGTGGATCATAGGATTGTTTCCTAACCTATCCCACCTTATGACTTCCAGAATTCGTAGTGAGAATAAGATGTTGTTCAGTATAGAATCGAACCATAAAACTTTTCTTGCAGCCTTGAGTCGATTAGATCTATTTTAAGTACATTTTCCACCTTATTTGAAAATATAACAATTAGTTTTTGAAATACCTTGTGATTAAAATATGTCTTGAAAATTACGTGGGAGCAAATATTATCGCATGATGGTTTGAACATTATTGATAAGTTTTGAATACATATGAATGGTCGTTGTTGTGTATCAAAAACATTAAAACCCCTTGTATTTCGAAAACTCCCCATCAAAAAATAGTAACAATTGAGAAATTGTTGTATTTTAAAACATTGTGAGGGATGGAGTGTGGGTGAACACACAATTTTGAGATAGTATAAGTTGTCATTGAGAAATTCTGAAAAATTTTGTTCAACTTTTTGAAAAAACCAAGATGTTAAGGACTTTCTTCTAAGTTAAGGGTAAGCGCATCTGAAACGTACACTTTCCTTGTTTTGAGCTAAAAACATTGTATGTCTTGTAAGACTGGCGCAAGACCGAGAACGTTAATTTTCTCGTTGTGAGGGTTAAGTTATAAACCTTACTTTATTTGAAGTCCGGGTTTGTACTGACATTTGCACATATGCCATTTAGAGTAATTAGAAATGAACATGCTTTGTACTATTTGCAAACTTCGCTCGAACTTCATTTAACACCGTGTTCAATGTTAATCGACATTTCTAAGGCACGTCAAATGTTATCGATTCCAAGGTGACATGTCGAGAAGATCTTTTTTTGGAAATTTAATTGATTTTGATTTGTATTTTCTTTTTCATGTTTTTATATTTTTGTAATTTTGCTTTTCTCAAAATTATGTACATGGTGATGTTTGATGATGATATCAAGCATTATCAATGTTGAACCTCCAGTTCAGATGGGTCAAAAATTCTCTTACAATCCTTTCTGGACAAGATACTTAAACCGCTCCCTCAGGAAGGGCTTTCGTAAACATGTCAGCTAATTGGTAATTCAGTTCTGTCTATAAATTTAATTCAATAATACTTTTCATCTGTGCCTTTATGATTTGATACAGAGTTTGGATGTGCTTTGTCACGTAAATGTTGTACGGGTTGGGCATGAGATTGCTATGGCTGCTGAGAGTCGGCAATATCAACGGTATTTTGTTGTAGTTGAATCCATAATCTTGGATGTTGTGTCCTATCCCACATTACTGAGCACAACTTGCAAGATAACGCCACATACTCTGCCTCTGCCTGGAGACATTGCAGTGCAGTTTTGTTTCTTTTACATCCAGCTTACAAGTTTATCACCAAGGAAAACTGTTATCTCCAGAAGTGCTTTTTCGGTATCAAGGCATCCGAGCCATGATCTGCGTCTGAAAATGCTGTTAGTTCAAGCCAGAAGCCTTTGGATACCAAACGTCCATGTTATGGACCTTTAGGTATTTAAAGCTTCTTTTAATCTCCTTGAGGTGGCTTTTGGGTTGGTCGTGCTGATAACTGCACATTAGCTTCCTGCTTGCACTAAGTCTGGCTTACTAGATGTCAAGTACATAAGTGACCCGATTTTACTACGATAATCAGATTGGTCTACGGGTTCTCCACTCAAGTCTACATCTAGTTTGGGTTTTGTAGCCAATGGTGTATCAGTAGAACTTGATTCCGCAGGTGAGACCTCCTGAATCTTTGCCATGTAACTGTAATGTGCTTCCAATTCTTGTTCATCAATCTCTTCATCCGTGTCTTCTAGCCAATCAGCTTGCTCAGCTTGAAGTGGAACACCTTGTTCAGCTTGCTTGCACATCATCATCTTCTCCTTATGATACGCGTAGTCTTTAACCCGCTTTGGCTTCCGGCATTCCCTGGCATAGTGTCCAAATCCCTTGCAGTTTAAGACTGTATCCCAGGTCTTTGCACTACCGGTCTGGCCGAACTGCTTCCAGCGAGCAACTGGAGCATAATGATTCTTCAAAATCAATACCCTCTTCCTGAGCATAACCTTTAGCAACAAGTCGTGCTTTGTTGAGAAAATTATAGTCTGATCTTCATCCTTCTTGTTCTTCCATAACCAACTTTAGCTTTATAATCATTCTTGCCAAATGGTTTGTGACTATTTCCAGGACTTTAGTCTGTCGAACTGTGAAGTTCATCTGCATTGCTTCGAATCCATGCTGAATCAGCCAATTGCCTCCTTAATGTTCTGCCGTTCAAAACTACACACCGTGGCGCGAAAACATAATACATTTATGGATCAGTGGCAAGATGTCGTCTTGTTTGAACTGGTGGATGGTTTTCCTCGAACTTGTTCTAATGGTTGATCTCTGGTCCATCGGTAATCATGACTTTGTGTTGAAATTGATAAGACATCGTTTTATCTATGTGGCGTGAGGAAGACTCACAATTTCTTGTATCCGTTACAAAAAGGATTGGATAAATTAAGCTTCTTGAAACGATGCTTTCGGTGCTTGATCATTAGTTGTTTTTCAGCCGAGTCGTGTGTTGGATTGTAATATTCTTCAAGTAAAGGACTGAAGAGAAATTCTAACCCTTGATGTGACGAATCTGTCTTTTCTGCTGTAGGAACAACATTTTGTCTTGGGGGCACGGGGTCAGAGTTGTCATAATCTGACGCCTTTTGTCCTTGAGGAACGAGGCCTGAAGAGACATTTTCAACAGACATCTATTGCGTGAGGTGCGAGGTCTGAAACTGTTGTGATCAGACATCATTTACTTTGATTTATCAAACTTGATATGAATGGACTCAACTATTAAGCGTGTTTCTTGTTGTAAACCACGTATCCCTTTGACTCGAGTAGAAATCCCACCATGGACACATGGATCCCCTTTTTTTTCATTTATCCAGTATTTTCCCCATCTCTAGTATGTAGCATGTGAAACCAAACAGATGTGAGATGTTTTATGGAAGGTTTCCTGTCATTGATGATGTGATATGCCGTCTTTCCATGAGTGGATATAATGATTGATCGGTTCTGAGTATAGCATGCGGTTGCAACTGCTTCAGCCCAAAATGATAATGGAAGCTTAGAAGCTGAAAGCATCGTTCGAGCTGCCTTTAACTAGAGTACGGTTCCGTCTTTACAACAAAAGCGTTCTGTTCAGGTGGTTCGCGTTTGGAAGTTTGATGTCAATGCCTTCTTCTTTGAAATAGGCATTGGCGTGTCTTGTTCCAAGAATTCCGTGCCTCATGTCAGTTCAGGACAGTAATCACTTGAGCTAGAAGATTCATTGAGATATCGTGAGAAAGTCTTTGGAATTCTGGTGATTCATCTTGGATCGTAGAAAAAGAGTCCAAGTCGTATCTTGAATAGTCATCAACGATCACCAGAAATTACTTCTTTCCCATTTATGCTTGCAACTCGCATGGACCACTACAAGTCCATGTGAAGCAAATTTAGCCGTCCTTTGGAACTAGGAAACTGCATTTGTCTTGAAATGAACTTTCTTGTTTCCTCATTTTCACAAGACGAAACAAAGTTGTCTTGAAATATTTCAACTTAGGAGCTGTCAAACATCTTTCTTTGAGGTAAGGTGATGTAATCGAAGTTAAGATGGAAAGTCTTCGAAGCCATAAAACCATGCTTGAGTTGGTGAACCTTTAGCCTTGAAACATATTGGAGTGATGAAGTTGGTTTCTTAAGAGATTAATTGTGTAGAGATCAGATCAAGATTACCAGTTAGTAAATCGTTTCCCTGAAAGATCTCTCACAAAACATGTAGATTTTCTGATAAGCAAACCTCCAAATCAAGCATCACAGAATTGACCAAATGAGAAAAGATTGTATTGAGGCTCTTCGACGTAATAAACCGTTTGATCGTCAAATTTCCTTGAATCAGATCTTCCATAACCAAGGATTAGGAAGCAAACTGTCATTTCCAAAACGAACATGTACCAGAAATTTCTCCACAAAATTAACACAAAAGATTTAGATTGCCGTCATGTGCTTTGTGCATCCGAAGTTCAACATAGGAATAGGATGAGTTGTACAATCTGCAAGGAATTGAGACGATGGAAAATTGGACAAATTGGATCCTAAGGAAATTGATATCTTCAAGACATTTAGTATTAGAGACTATGTATAGTAGGGACTAATATTGTTTGTGTTCATGGCTTTCCCTAATTTTATGGTTCAATATCTTTTTGGTCTTATGTGGATTTTGGGTCCATGTAAAACTTGATGGACAATCTCTTAGCTTTATCCACATTTCCATTCCTGATTTGTATTTCTCATACAACTCCTAGATTGTAACTCTTGGTATTCTGAATTTAGTGGTATATTGTTGCAACTGTTTTCTCTATGGGGTGTTGCAACAGATTATTCGCTGTTTATCTTGGGTTTACTAGCACTATTAGGCACAACTTGAGGCTTCTTAGTTATAGCATTCAGGCTTTTCAAGTAGTATCGAGAAACACAAGCATCATTGATTAGGAATTAACACACTTTTCACTTTCTGCACAAACAGCATTACATTCGATGTTCTGGAGGTTTGAATGTCATTACACGGGCAAGTTACAAAGACTTTGTTTTCTTAGGTAATACTAGAAATCCTAGGATGGTTTTTACTTCCTTCTATTGTAAACTGCTCGTGACTAATGTTTGGCACGACATTGTCTTTTCACTTGATAGCTCTTAGTGTGGTCTGCTATACATTAGTAGTGTGAATTTCTCCTGAAGATTTTAGGACAATGTGAGGATTAGTATTCCTAGAAGCATGAGGCAACTGTGGTGTTCTAGTTTGTGTTGTGGTGGAGGCAATTCTAAACATTCCTGGTTTAAGCACATTTGTGTTTTGAACCGCTTGGTTTCTTTTCTGAGGCAAATTCTGTTAGTGACTGGTTTAAACAAACCATCCGACGCATTAGTTTTATTAACCGACTTTTGTGTTGAAAACTTACTCATTTCAGGAGAATTTGAACAAAGGAGTCGGTTTTCCTAAAACTGATGGGTTATGGAATCGTAGAGCTTTTTGGTTGTCGAACAACAGAATGTTTTTCAACTGAGGTTCAAAGATTTTCCTTTTGTTACCAGAATGAGTTTCTTTAACTCCTTTATCACCATGTTTTGTTAATGCATTTGAGCTCAAATTTCTTGTTATTTCATGATATTGTTCTCGTTCTTTTCGAAAATACAATTGACGCATTTTCTTTGCAAAATGGGTTGTTTATATCTGTTTTTACAATGTTGTAAAGAAAGTCAAGAGAAATTGAGTGTTTTTCAAGGTTTAGCAAAACTTTTTAACAAATTATATGAACTTTTTGTAAAAAAATTAGGATTAACTCCTACACAGCCTCCATTTCAATCCAACCAAACTTACGCGATCCATATAGCTACAGATACAACTCTAGTCCAAGACGGATAAACTCATTTACCAATTAATATAATTCACCACTCGCTCTCTCTCGCCTCTCTCTCTTTAGACACAACACTCTTCGCGACCCTCGTCTCGCTAAGCTCTCATGTGTATGTATGATAACTCACTTACACGCACTATTTCTGTTCAAGTTCGTCAAGCTCCTTTTAAGGGAATTAAGTACTCCAAATCGTCATTCATTTTCTTTAACTCACTCTTCCATACAAAAACATCATACACTTTCGAAATGATTTGTCATACCTGCGCCAATCATAACATCAATAGTCTACCAAACTTCCACACATCACCCTCCTACGCCGCACAGCTCTGCCCGGCCTTACCGTACTCCTCCCTCCTCGCCCTCCTACTATTATGATAGACCACGTTTGTGTGAACCCTGTGGTTCTAGAATGTGGTTGTATAGCGAGAGATAGAGAGAGAGAGTATGTAAAGTGTTACTTCTCGCTCTAATGATTTTAGCTGGCTACCGAAAGCCAACGTTTTCTCCTCCCCCCCCCAGCCCACACTGTTTGGTTTTGTCCTAAACCAACACGTTCTCCTTCTCTACATTGTCTTCCTACTTCTTTAGCGCGTTCCAACTGTTTATCAAGGTTAGCTTTGGATGGTAGGGTTTGAAATTTTCATAAGACTGTTATGATATGTGCCTAATTATATGGTTTCATTGAGTCTTTATCCAATTTTGATCTACTCTCCTAGTAAGAGTCACTTTCTCTTCCCCATCAAGGCAAATCGTTTGCAGGTCAGAAGTATCTTTTTTTTTATATGGGATCTGATACAATCAGGGACTTATCAGATTGAGTTTTGAGGTACTTTGGTATTACAAAGGTTGAATCTACCATGTATACGTTGCAGCTTTGTGGTGTTAACATGTGAATGGTCTGAACTTGACTGATTGCGTTTATACAAGAATTTCATTTAAAAACTTTATCTGTTTCTCCATGTCAATCATCGTGTCAATGTCTTTTCCTTCCTTAACCTTTAAATCCGAAATATATACAATATTAGATTAACTATCGAGCCCGATTCCCGATATTATCCTGTTACAACATTAACTAATTAAAGACCGAAGCTCCATCGTAGAGTGACCGAGCTTCCTTGTTCGACTCAATAAATTGAGGCTAACATTCTTTAAGGAAACAGCATGAAACGAACAGGTAGAGATCCAGGAGGCAACATAATGATTCTTCCTCCTGTCACTATGGAAGAACAGATTGTTTACTGTTCAACGAGAGTATAAAAGCTTAGAACTATTCTACATTCAGTCTCCTACAGAGGATCATATGGCTGGACTTTCATAATCTTGATGATGCTAAGGATATCTGGTTGGCAGTAAAAGCAAGATTTGGAGGGAATGAAGAGTCAAAGAACTTATCAAGAAAATTGAGGAAGTCAATTGCTCAAGCAGGAGTTTTTGCAGACTTTAAGATATCTGATCGAGTGGTTTGCACAAGGGATATGATAGGTTTTCATGAAGTGTGCTGTGTGTAACTTAATCAAATGCAAGCCAAGTCCAGATAATGAAAGACGTGCAACATGAAGTTCCTTAGAGCTTTCTACCACCTTCTTGGTCACAGGTGGCAATCACCCTTAAAACAAAGGGTGGTCTTGATTTATAAGCATTGATGATTTGTTTATAACATAGCTTTTAGGCACTCTGAGTTTGATGTGAAGGGAAGGTTCTAGCTATGTTTCAAGAGTTCCTTGATGCTCCTCACACCTCTGCTTTTAATTAGTGGGTGCGAGCACTAATTCCAAGTGGTCAACTGCTGATCTAAGGTCAACCTTTACTATTAAGCTATACCACTTCTTATTATCTGCTGATGCTTCAGGCCATTGTTCTTGAAATAATGTTTCTTCACTTTTTTGTTGCTAAAGTGATCCACAACACAGATCACTGTATGAAGACTTTGATCAAATTGGCAAGTTGGATTTGGAAGAGCTTGGGACCATCAAATGGCAAATGGCAATGCTTTCTGTTCGGAATCAATAGATTGAAAAGAAGGCTGATAGTAAATTCAAGTTTAATAACAAGATGTGCAGAGGTTGATAAAAAGAAGGTACAGTGCTATCAATGTTCAGGAGTTGGACATTTTGTAGAGATTTGTACAGGGAAGAAGGTGGATTAAGACAAGGTATTCAAATTTAAGAAAAAAATGATAAAAGAACTAGATAAATCAGAAGAACCAAAGGCTTTGGGTGTCGTTGATTTTCTATGCTCAATTGGTCAGACCACGAAAGTGAAGATATGGAGAAAGGTGCTTCTGAAGTCTATGGGATGATTACAGGTTATGGGGATGATACTATCATTCCTACTGGTGATGCTGCTGATGGTGGTGGTAGAGATAGTTTTAATCTGTATTATGCTGGTTATGTGTTTGTTGCTGTGTGGTAATGGTTCTGATGGTGTTTTGTTTCTGTTTGCTGCTGGTGTTGGTGCTGATAGTGTTTCTATTGCTTCTAGTGATGCTACTGATGCTGAATCTGAATTTGCACTCATGGGGTTATCTCCTCAGGTACAATCTTGTCCTTTTGGCTGTAATCATATTTATACAGAACTTAAAAAGGAGTTTGACAATCTAGAAGTGCAATATAAAGAGTGTTTTCCCAAGTACAAGCATACAAAAATGTTCATTAACACTTAGAAACAACTAGATGTCTGGTACCCAAAATAATCAGTTAGCTTTAGAAGAGAAAATTAGAATCTTGACTGCAGACCTAGGCAACACCACCAACATGCTTAAACTATACTAAAAAATTGAATGAACAGGCTAAACTTGATAATATGAATACCAAGGTCAAATTGTGGGAGTCTAATGCACGATTTGACAAATGGAAGGAATCTTCCAAAAACCTAGTCAAACTGATCAATAGTTCCATGTCCTCTAGATCAAAATTTGGTTTAGGATTTAGAGACACTTTTGGATCAGATGAGGTGTTTGATCTCTCTGCACCTAGTATCTTTGACTCATGTCATAAGGATGCTATAAAGAAACTTTTTCTTTTCTTCTTAAATGGGGTCTGGGTTGACAAACTGCTGGGAATGCTTGCTGTTCCTCCCCTATAACAGGATCTTCATGCTTCCTTCAAATCCATGGCCTGACATTGATGACACACAGTATACCTATGGTTCAAAATCTAATCTTTCTGTTGACACTAATTCTGGATCTAATGACTTTGTCTCTTGTGATAACAGTGACAAGTCCTCAGACTCAGAGACTACTGATTTTGGATCCTGTGTTTCAAGTGTCCAGACCTCAAGTTCAAAGTCTAATGACTAGTTAGCCTCTAGTTTAGTTGATTAGAAGACCTTACACAAGACTACTTGACCAATCGGACCATGCAATGTCTATCAAAATGACCTAGTTTTTATGTTAAGGAGAATAGTAAAATTACTTGGAATTTTTGTTTAATAGGATATGGATCAAAACAATAGAAGTCTCTGTAAAAAAACACAGTCTTTTGTTTTAAGAAATGTTTTGTTCTGTGGCAGTAGTTAAATTCATTTAATTAATGATTGTGATTATATTATGCGAATCAACAGTTGAATTTTAATATACTACACCTGTGTGGAAAAAGTAGAAAACATTCTTCATTTGTTCCTAGACCAGCCTATTTTTCCTGCTGGTAGTGGGAATCAGACAACATATGTTCTACTAGTAGGGCCATTTCCTGCTGGTTGGCATTATTCTGCTGAACTTAGCCTATGACCTAGAACCAAAAAGCCCATTATTTCAATTGTTTAGTCGGTGTCTATCTCATATAACCAAATGGATATGGATGGGGGAAGATGGGGAACTGCTGTTAAGACCTCAGCAGGGATTAACTAGAAACTGGACATACAACTCTAGTAGATATGTAGTTCCTACTGGCAGGTATGTAGTTCCTGCTGGTAAGGTTATTATCATAGTTCTAGTCCTGGGGTAGAGTCAAATATTTATTCCAGGATAAGATTTTAGTTAGTTAGAGATGAGGATATGCATGAGCTAAATAAGGAAGATTAAATGTTGATTTAGTTTTCCTAATTATTTAGTCAACCCATATTAAATACATTGACTAAGTATTTCACTAACTATTTTGACTAGATTAGAGTGGACTGGAAATTAGTTTTCTTTGTAACTCTTATGGTCTCTAATTATATGAAGGAGAAATAGAACTCATAGATTAGAGGACACTTGAAAAACACGTTTCATTATCATAGTAAGATCCATAGAGGAGTCAAAAGTATTTGTTTTAGTATTTCTTCTTTAGCACTATTGTTTATTTTTCGCTTTGAACAATAGATGTGTTGTTAGCTCTCACAGAGTTAACTTTTGATTAACATTAGTACTCTATATCCTTCACAGGCTTTTTAAAGAATCTTTTAGGGCTAAGACCTACAAGTGGTATCAGAGCCTGGAGAGAGTCTTAGTCGAAGAATAATTACTGTTATTGCTTCTAAATCATTACAATGACTTCACGTATCCAACACCACCGTTTACTGGACCATCACCATCCGATTCTTCATTCTCATTTCCCAACAAATCCGAACCATGTTTTTCTATGGCAACAACTGAACCTGTATTTCAGGCACAAACTTTCCTCCTCTTCACAACCTTACAAAAAATTCCTCAGCCTCAAATTCCAGCAAATATAATTCAACAACCTGTTTCCAGCAGAGTATGCAAATTCCGCTTATTTAAAAAAAAGAAGAGTATGAAACTTGGGCAAATGAAGATGGAAATATTGGATTAATCGAACACTGTCCACAATCTGTGGAACATTGTTCTTCAAGGAAACAGCAGGAAACGAACAGGTAGAGATCCAAGAGGCAACATAATGATTCTTCCTCCTGTCACTATGGAAGAACAGATTGCTGTACAACGAGAGATAAAAGCTAGAACTATTCTACTTCAGTCTCTACCAGAGGATCATATGGCTGACTTTCATCAACTGATGATGTAGGGGGATATTGGTTGGCAGTAAAAGCAAGATTTGGTGGTTTTAAGGGAATGAAGTTTGGGAGAAGTCAAAGAAAATGGAGGAAGTCATTGCTCAAGCAGGAGTTTTAGTTTGCCAGGGAATTTTAGATATCTGAATCCGAGGGTTTGCCATAAGGATATGGAGGTCTTCAGAAGGTTTGCTGAGTTAACTTAATTCAAATGCAAGCATGCCAGATATGAAGATTGCTATTATGGAGTTCCCTTAGAGCTTCTTAACCTTCTTGGTCACAGTGGCAATCACCTTTGAAAACAAAGGGTGGTCTTGATTTCTATTAAGCTTGATTATTTGTATAACAAGCTTTAGGACACTTGAGATTGATGTGAAGGGAGGTTCGAGCTATGATTTAAGAGTTCTGCTGCTCCTACACACGAGCTGTTCATTAGGTGCTGCTAGCATTAATTCCAAGTGGTCCAAATGCCTGACTCCCAAAGGTCAACCTTCTACTTTTAAGCATTTACACTACTTCTTCCTCTGATGATGTGAAGGGCAATGTTCTTGAAAATGTTCTTCACTCTTTTGTTGCTGAATGTGTTCCTCAACAACAGATCACTTATGAAGACTTTGATCAAATTGGACAAGTTGGATTGGAAGAACTTGACAACAATGGCAGATCGGCAAGCTTTCTGTTCGAATCGCAATAGATTGAATAGAAGGGTGGTGAAAAATTCAAGTTTATACAAAAGATGCTGCCAGGTTTGATAAAAAGAAGGTCAGGTGCTATCTATGATTCAGTGTTGGGGACATTTTTGCAAGAGAATGTACAGGGAGAGGTGGATTCAAAGACAAGGTTTTCTCAATTTAAGATAAAGGAACTGGATAAATCAGAAGAAAATGGCCTTTGGTGTCAGTGAATTCAATGCTCAATTGGTACAGACCACAAGAAGGATATGGAGAAAGGTGCTTTCTGAAGTCTATGGGATGATTGCCAGCGTATGGGGATGATACGATCATTCCTACTGGTGATGCTGCTGTTAGGTGGTGTAGAGATTGTTTTTCTGCTCCTGCTGTGTTTGTTGCTGCTGGTAATGTTCTGTTGGGGTTTATGTTTCTGTTGCTGCTGGTGTTGGTGTGATTAGTGCTTTCTGTTGCTTCTGTGATGCTACTGATGCTGTAATGAATTGCACTCATGGGTTATCTCCTCAGGTACAATTTGTTCCTTTTGGCTCGTAATATGTTTATACAGATACTTAAAAAGGAGGTTTGATAATTCTAGGAAGTGCATTATAAAGAGTGTTTTCTCCAAGTACAAGCATACATAAGTTCACTTCAAACAACGTAGAACAGAGTCTTGGTACCAAAATAATCAGTTGCTTTAGAAGAGAAAAATAAGAATCTTGAGTGCAGTCCTAGGCAATGTGACCACCAAACATGCTTAATATACTAAAAAATTGAATGATCAGGCTAAATTTGTATTTATGTTTACCAGTCAAAATTTGAGGAGTCTAATGCAAGATTTGACAAATGGAAGGAATCTTCCAAAAACCTAGTCAAACTGATCAATAGTTCCTTGTCTCTTGATCAAAATTTGGTTTGGTTTGGAGACACTTTTTGGAGCAAGATGACGTGTTTGATCTTCTCTGCTCACCTAGTATTTTGACTCATGTCTTAAGGTTGCTATAAAGAAAACCTATCTATGACTGGTTGTTCAAACCTGCTGGAATGCATGCTGTTCCTCCCCTCTTATAATCTGGACACGTCATGCTCCTTAAAAATGCTTGACATGTTGAACACACAGTATACCTATGGTTCAAAATCTAATCTTTCTGTTGACACTAATTCTGGATCTAATGACTTTGTCTCTTGTGATAACGTGACATATCATCGATCAGAGGTCTACTTAATTTTGGATCCTGTGTTTCAAGTGTCCAGACCTCAAGTTCAAAGTCTAATGACCAGTTAGCCTCTAGTTCAGTTGATCAGAAGACCTTACACAAGACTATTGACCAAGGACCATGCAATGTCACTCAAAGACCTAGTTTTTCTGTTAAGGAGAATGTAAAATCTCCTAGGAATTTTTGTAATAGGAATGGATCAAACAATAGAAGTCTCTGTAAAAACAAGTCTTTTTGTTTTAAGAAATGTTTTGTTTGTGGCAGTAAATCTCATTTAATTAAAGATTGTGATTATATGCGAAATAGTTGAATTTAAATACTGCACCTGTATGGAAAAATGTAGAAAACATTCCTTCATTTGTTCCTAGACCAGCCTATTTTCCTGCTGGTAGTAGGAACAGACCAACATCTGTTCCTACTAGTAGGCCATTTCCTGCTGGTTGGCATATTCCTGCTGCTAGACCTATGACCAGACCAAAAAGCCATTATTTTCAACAGTTTAGTGGGTCTAGCTCATATAACCAAATGGATATGCTGGAAATTGTTTCCGTTTTCTGGTGTTCATGTGCTAGAAACATTTTCTAGCAAGATCTTATATATGTTTGCAGATACACCATATCCTCTCTCTGTTTCACTCATGAAGAAGATGCTGAAACATAAGTTGGAAGTGGAGGTAGATGGTGTCGGAAATGACATGACACATGCTGTGCAACTGATTCAATTCATCAAGAAGCAGCTTGCTTCTTGTGTTTCTTCTGATTGATTCTGGTATCTTGTTACTGCCTTGTATATATTTTTATTGCTTTTGGTATGTATAGTTTTGTTTATTGCAGGTCACTTTGGATGGTTTTTGGGGTTTTTGTGGTTTTTGGATGGTATCACAATGTTTTGAGTTGCTACTGAGCTTAAATCCTTTTTGGCTCAAAATTTGGTTTTCATGTGATAAAATATTTTGGTGCAAAATGGTTTTATGGCATCTTGATTTCAAAGTTTCTCTTTTGGGGTGCAACATCATTATGGGTATCAATTCCCAGGCCTTCGGGCTAGAATTAATTGACTTTTGGTTTCAATTCCCAGGTCTTAGACTAGAATGAATTGATATAGCTGTAATGGTTTGCTTAAAACCATAGGGTCTCTCAACTGACCTATGTTTCATGTACCAATTAGTTGAGATGGTTTACAGTCCACCATGGGAATAACCCTTTCTGGGTCCCAAGGATTGTCTAGCCCACAAGCAAACGGCTATGTGGTAAAGGCTTATAAAATCCGTTGATGGTTGCCAGGTTACCCAAAACTGGATGGTTATCACTTGCCATATTCTTGAAATGAAAAGTGGCTAGTCCTGAGCAAACGGCTCCAGGTAAAGACAAATCAAATCCGTTTTTGGCTGTGATGACTTGCCCAAAGTCATATAGTATTCAACCCACTATGATTAAAGTTTGGAGTGGTTGAAAATGGTTCCAATCTTCCATGGCATTCCTTTTTCTAGGACCCTATAGATTGGCTAGCCCAAGAGTTAATGGCTACTTGGTAAAGGCTTCATCAAATCCATTTATTTTCTATGATTCACCTCTTCCAGGAGTTAACACACCATGGAAAGTGATGAGAATAGTTATAACCTGAATTGATGACTCTTCTGCTGCTGTGGAGATTCTGCGTTCATGATCTGGAATTCATTGTTGCTGCTGGAGTGCTCAAGTTCAAGTTATTGCTGCTGTTTTTGTTGCTGTTTCAATCCTCAAGCTTACTCGTCAAGATCTATCTAGAAACTGGACATTAACTATGTCAAAATCCAGTTATATTTGTATTTATTAGTTCCTACTGGTAGGTATGTAGTTCCTACTGGTAGAGTAATTGCTACTGTTAGTATTAAGTTCCTCTGGAAGGAAGTATAGTTCCTGCTGGTTAATATTATTAGTCCCCCCCCCTCCCCCCCCCCCCCCCCCCCCCACCCCCCTCCCCCCCCCCTCCACCCCCCCCCCCCCCCCCCCCCCCACCCCCCCCCCCCCCCCACCCCCCCCCCCCCCCCCCCCCACGTCCCTCCCCCCCCCCCCCCCCCCCCCCCCCCCCATGGTAGAGTAACGTAGTGACTCTGGGATAAGTTCTAGTATGGATAGACATGAGAAGTAATAGATAGACTCATGCAAATGTAATTCTAAGAGAATGAGTTTAGGATTTCATATCTATAAATGAAACCAAAGGTTTAGGTTTGATAGATGATTGAGCAATCAAGAAATGTTTTTACGATTCAATAGAATAGATCCATGAGGTTCAAAGTATTGTTTTGTTTAGTAATTCTTCTTTTGCACCTATTGTTTATTTCCGCAGTGAACAATAGATTGTTTTGTTAGAGTCTATCCAGAGTTACTTTTGATTCATTAGTGCTCTATATTCATCAAAGGCTTAAAAGAAATTCTCAAATCACATCACAAAAAATGTAGCTCACAACATACAATAGTCACGTATAGTCCATGCGTCTTTGACAATACATTATCACAGTAATTAAAACATTTTCAAACACTTTGCATCATTTCCACCCCAATAAACCATTAGAAAAGAGAGGCTATGAAACTCACCTGGATACTCAAACGCAGCTTCCAAATCTCTACACGCAACTATACAAATAAATAAACACGGTTACACGCGACCAAGCTAAAAGCTCTAGTCCATGTAACACACATATGATGGATGTCTAAGGGTTTAGTTAACTATTATGGGTCACCCCAACACCATGCCCAACCTTAACCATCTTATTAACACTTTACACTAGCTACTTACAATTAACTCAGAATTGCAGAATTTTAGTGTCTCTTTACGTACCCAGAACCCTTACTTAATGACCTTTATAAATTATACCAAAAATCACCTATATTCCTTTATGTGTCCTCTAACTACCATTGGCAGTTAAAACACAACCTACACTCTCCACCTTCCGGATGATAAGTATAGCATTTGGTACACTTGGGGTATTGATTCACAAATTCATTTTTAGGAGGGGCTGTTGCCACAAAACCCGCTCCCACCTTCGCCTTCTTTTTATCCCTCCATGACCCTCAAGACTTAGCATCCTCTTCTACCGCCTTCCTCTTCTTATTACTCTTTGACAAGGTACCACAACTAATAGCCTCGTCGGTAAGTATACCAGCTCTCAGAATTGCATTCTGGATAGTTGTTGGTTGGGTCGCCTTAAGCATTCCCCTAATCTCAGGCGCCAATCCCGCTACATACCTCTTGATGCGTGCCGACTCAGGTGTCACCAGATGTGGAACCAGTTTGGCCAGTTCATGGAACCGATCCGCGTAAGCTGCATGGTTGGCTCCTACCATCTTGTGATTCCAAAATTCATTCTCCAGCCTCTCTATTTCATTACTTGAACAAAATTCCTCCACCAACAGAGCCTTAAAATTATTCCAAGTCATACCAATTGCCGCTTCACGGCCTCTGGCCTGGATTTG